>PKRV01000430.1:689242-758545 GCA_003709505.1 Hyphantria cunea | reverse complement strand
TATATATATATATATATATATATATATGTCGTCACTATCCAAAAATATGAATGTAAACACAATATTTTTTAAAAAAAGTTAAATGCAGTTCGTGTAGTGTGATAACGTTGGAGCTTTGGGGGTATATTTGTTAGGTATAGAGTTCAAAGTTGTGACAGACTGTGATGTCATTGCCGACCCCGGGCCGGACGGGGTACTAGCCCAAGTGATGGCCCGAGCCCTCGACCATAATAATAAGGACCACCTCAGGGAAGTATAGGACGCTAGCTTGGCGTCCGGACGCTTCCCTGAGTGCTGGAAGAGCGGGAAGCTTGACCTGTTGCAGAAGCCGGGACGGCCTGCTTATTCGGTCGTAACCTACAGGCCCATCGTGCTGCTGGACAAGGCGGGCAAATTGTTCGAGAGGGTGCGCTCTACCCGCATCGTCCGGCACATCAGCGAGGTGGGCCCCGACCTGTCGAACGCCAATTCGAGTCCCGAGAGGGGCGAGGGGCGAGGTTTATGTGTGTTTGTGTGTGTGTGTCTGTGTGTGTGTGTGAGTGTGTGTGTGTGTGTGTGTGTGTGTAATAATTCTGTATGGAATCGTATGACTGATCTGTTTATTAACTCCGGTCACTAGTATAAACGCACACCGCATTTCTATTCTTTTTTTAAATTCGCAAGTCTATTCGTTATAGTCCCAAAACATAGTTTCATGATTCCAACTTTAAAAATAACAGGTTTCTATACAAATTTTCATCCCCTATTTTATCCCCTTAGGGATGGAAATTTCAAAATACCTTCCTTGGCAGATGTCAACTTAGTAAAACAATTCTACTCACCAAATTTCATAGCCCGAACTGTAATAGTTTACGCTCGGCGATGATGAATCAGTCAGTCAGTCAGGACTTGTTATTTTATAAGTATAGATTATATCAGTTAGAAATATAACCAATGGTTTTGTTAAAATAAAACACACAAAATATGTAAAACTCTATCCAGTCGTATTTAATTTTAAGCCCGACTAACGAAATTCACAATTGATCTGCGTACAAAAAAACTATGTTTCCGCCCGGGATCGAACCGGGGGCCTTCTGCGTGTTAGGCAGATGTGATAACCGCTACACCACGGAAACTACACGTATATCAGTTGAAAAAGGCCATTGCTCACACTCACAAAGTGTGGCTGTCACGGCGTATGAGTGAAAGTATTCGAAAACCAGATTGACTATATCATAATATACTCACATAGGTATTTATTTGCATCGAGTTATTAAAGGAGAAATCGATACACTCGATTGACCTGGTGGGTTAGTTGTTAGTGATCGTGACTACAAAACAGGAGATCGTCGGTTCGACTCAAGAGAAATAATAATGCTTGCGTACATGCGAGTGTGTGTGTGTTTGTGTGCGTGTGCGTGTGCTTGTGTGTGTGTTTGTGTGTGTGTGTGTGTGTGTGTGTGTTTGCAGTGTTTGTAACAATTCTGTATGGTATTGTCATGGATATGTTTATTGGCTCCGGTCACCAGAATAAGCGCACACTGCATTTCTATTCATTTTTGAAGTTTGTTTGAACGCGCTAATCTCAGGAACTGGTAGTCCGATTTCAAATATATTTCAGAGTCACTTAGTCCATTTATCAAGGATGGCTAGAGATTAGTATGTTATCACGCTAATATAGAAACGGAGTACCAATGAAGAAGGTTACAAAAACGCGGGTAAATGTAATAATTTTCCCTTGGTTTTGCGTAAATGCCACGGGCAATAGGAGACGTAAACGAGGTTGCATGGGTCAGCAAGTTGGTTATAAAAGAAGGTTTTCTTTTTATTTTCTTTGCGGACGGTCAAAAGGTATTTACTTATTTATTCAGTCTTGTTAACATAATACAGCTCTTGTCTAATCTGGGATATGATGTCCGTGTGGAAGATGTGTCCAGAACATAGTTTCAAGATGTAGATGTAGATGAAAAGTAGACAGAGTTTTGATGTTTCTTAATGTTAGAATTTTAACCATTGGTGAATCGACTTGATTTAAACCAGGTCAGTCATGACTCACACGATTGACCTGGTTTAATTCAAGTTTAATCAAAATATTTCCCTAGTTAAGTGTCAAAATTAAGACTAGGACTAAAACTAAGAACTTTCACTGATTGATAACTAATGTTGTATATTGTAACTTAGGGTAGGTTTTTGAAAGAATAGGGTAACTAAAGCTTATAACATTAAAAGTGAACAATAACCGATGCAAAACCCAAGTAATACCACAGAACGTAGCTAGTTAAATATTATAATAAATTTCGAGTAAAGTTAACTGCCCTAAATTGTAAAATTTATCACAGAAATATATATCTAAAAAGCCATAATGAGTACTGTTACAAGAATACTTTATTCATAACATTTCTGCTCATACCTCAGCTGCACGATGTTGAAAGTCCCATTGGTTAATCCCTAATCCCACGGGATTTAACCACGGAGTGTGTATAATCCTTTTTATAATGACCGGGACAAATTTGCATAAACCGAAACAGTACACTTTTTTGTGTTTCAAATTCACTCCGGTCTTTTTGATATATCTTAGTCGATGAGTCTTAAATTATTACAATGAAATTTAGAGCAGAAGTGACAGTGGGCTGGCCACATTTGCCGAAGAACCGATAACTGTTGGGGTAAACGAGTTCTTGAGTGGAGACCGCGTCTCGGCAAACGTAGTGTAGGACGTCCACAGAACAGGCGGAGCGATGATTTGCGCAAGACGGCTGGTAGGAGCTGGATGCGAGAAGCCATAGATCGAACGAAGTGGTGTGAAATTGGAGACGCCTATGTCCAGCAGTGGACTGCGATAGGCTGATGATGATGATGAAATTTAGAGCTAGACTTTTATGAAATAGGACTATTAATAATAACATAGGTCACCACCAGTACTTATGTTAGCGGTAATAATTCTAACATTAAAATACAGTTGTGATTGTATAATGGCCTTCCGAAATATCTCATAGTTAGACACAATCGAATACATATTATTAAACTGAATAATAGTTATTCAGTTTAATCAGATCTTTCCTTAAGTCAATAACAATTCGTATCTTAAATATACAAGTCTTGTCATCCACACCATTTTCTTGAACAGACATATTTCTTAAATAGAAATGAAAAAGACTAACTTGATGCTACCGTTATGAAGGGAAAATCCGCCTTGTTATGGCTGCCAGGGAATCAAGTAGTCTTGAGCGAGGAGTTAAACAGTAAATTATTCGATGCCTAGAACATAAAGTGTTTTTATTTTGTTAAAACCTAAGAAGATTCTCGCCTAATTTTTTTGCCATCATTCGATAAATTATTAGAAAGTACAACACTCACCTACAGTCACAATATTATCATGGACGATTTTAACACATGCCTGTTGAAAAATGATCTTCGCTCATCCTCATTCTTCAGTAAGGTCTAGTCATATAATATTTCGGTTCTGGCTTTAAATGCCACACACCACTTCCTTAATTCTACTTCGTCCTAGATTTAGTTGCTAAGTAAGGACAGTGCTCAGCTGATGAATTTTCTTACCATGATCTGATATTCCTATCCTATAAACTACGCTCCTCTTAACCTAAAGTCAAAACCCTTATACAACGCAATTTTAGAGACATGAACCTTGACGCACTCCGTCGGGATGCCGCTGGAATCGATTGGAGTTTTCTGTCTGAAATGGACTCAATTGATAATAAAATCAATTTTTTTAACGAAAAACTAACCAGCCTCTATGACGTGCACATACCGGTTCGCGCTGCAAGACTTAAACATTTACCCACTCCATGGCTAACAGATGAAATCAAAAGTTTAATGTCAAAAAAAGCTGCAGCTAAAAGCAAGTTTAAGTCTAGGCCAACACCTATCAGCCAGGAAAAATATAATAATATCCGAAGTCTCTGCAGTACGGCTTGTAGGAAAGCACAACGCCAATATGTTCATAATTCGGTCAAGAACGGAGACCCACATAAAATTTGGAAGTTTCTTAAAACATTAGGAGTCGGTGGGTCACATACGTTTTCAGATTCTAAAAAAAATTAAATCGAGTTCTTAAACCAACATTTCTCTTCTTCGTCCAAATTTAACCAGGCTTAGACACGTGCAGTTCAAGAAATATTACTTTAAATAGAATTGAACAGAGAGAAGAAGATGGACTCTGGTTGATACTTCGATTAACTCACTTACTTGGTGAAAAACTATTATATAGTTGATAAACACCGTGTTCTAAAGCGTCGTAAATAATACCGTTTGTATTTAAATATAAAACTAATTTTCCCTACGGTTCCACCTGTGTATTTGTCGGTTATCGCGGTGATTCTCAGCTAATTTAACGTTTATTTGTCAGCCGATGGTAATAAAATAAAAATCAAATGTTGAGTGAAGTTTACTTCAGTTCAGAAGAGGAAATTATCTTTAAATCCTTTAACCCACTTTTGAGATTAGTACCGCATGAATACAGCCAAATAAACGAAAATTCTAAATGCCATTGTTTTGAGTTCTTTTAGATCAAATTATAAGCACCTTAAAAAATTTTTCTTCAATACCTTTGATGCATAGACCTCAACCTGTTGTAATTTAATTATAGAAATAGATATCTAGAAACATGTCGTTTTGACAGAAAATTAGAAGACATTAGAAGTAATAATCGTTTCGACAGTAAAGTGTTTACTTACTTACACTCATAAGTTCAAAAAACAAAAAACTTTCATTAGGGTTTTTTGAAGGAAAATAAAGTGATATAATAAAGTGTTTTTTTTATTAAAGGCTCAATGTCTCTCGACACACCTATGCAAAATAATAAATAACTGTGCTTAAATAACAGAAGCATTTTATTTTTAAGCACCCGTGATTGTATATTAGCTTAAATCATATGAAGGCATATATAAAGATCACACTTGTCTCTTATGACTGGCATCTGCCGCCGCTTTTGGATACCTGAAACTGAAATTCACAATAATTTGCCGCTCTCCAGCCTCTCCTCGGAGTTAAGTGTGCCATCCGGGTGGTGCCTGGACTCAAAAAACCTCACATGCAGTGAAAACAATGAAACCATTTAGTAGTTGCTTTTATCAAAAAATTTCAAAAAACCAGTCTTAATCTTAATGATACTTGCTTTCTGGGAGGTCTTGGTATCACTCCGGTCAAGAATATTTGTGTTAAAGCATGCCTCATCCACTACAGAGAAATTGGTGCACAGGCTGATGATAAAACACTCTTTAACAATTTAGATATGAAGTTTATAGAATTAAAAGACAAAATTTATTTAATGTCATAATTCAATTTTACATTTCAGTTACTGCCTAAACCAAACTGAGTCCGAATCTAGTAAATAATTTTAAGAGACAAAAGATATTACGATAGTTCATCAATCATTTATGTTAGCTTCAAGATTTTAACCTCAAAATATTCTTCTACTTTTGATGATATGGCAACCAGCCGGATCAGCTATTTCTGCCAATGTCAAGTATTTAATGTCTTCAATTCTAGTCTTCCAAGTCTTCAAGTCATCGTGGTGTTGGAATTAATGATAAAAAATATAAAAAATGTGGATGACATGAATTGGGGACCGTCTTTCGCAGAAACAAAAACCGATCCCTCGTCAAAATATTGGCATCGCTCGAAATTCAAACGCACAAAATACAAATATATTTTTCCCAAGGAGATTGTTAATGCGTAAACAAAGGTTTTGTTTAGATATTTGGTCTAAATTAAGTTCTTTTGGTTGCTGTTTTGTTTTCTTTTGTTTCATTTATTGACCTTAGAAGTAAATGTTTTCCTTTTTGCGAAGTATTTTCAAAGAATATACAACAAAACTTACTTTGTATAAATTAAATAACTTCTTAGGATTTTATAAATTATTCATATTTGTGTTGCTTGTTCATCTATATTTTCGATAATTTCTAGTTGTGAATCAAGTACAAACGCAAAAAAAAGGTTCAGACCAATTACCAACTGCTCAAATTTTTTTTTAAAGACAACTCTCGCCTCCATGGTTGAAATTCAACCATATTTTTTATAGATACTTAGTCTTGCTATAAATATTGCTACGATTCTTGTCCATACCTAGTTCTATTAATTTAAACAAAGTAGAACTATACTGAGTGCTAGGGGCACCTTAAATCTGTTTAAAGTCGGTACCAAGCCCAATAGGTACTTGATAAGTTACGCACGTCCGTCTTAGTCACAACGGTTACATATTGCCTCTGTGGCACAGTGGTAGCGAATGTGACTGCTGTGCAAGAGGTCTCGGGTTCGATTCCTGAGTCGGATCAAATGTTTGTATGATCTGCTAATATTTGTTTCGGAGTTTGGGTGTCTTCTATGTATAATATGTATGTATTTACAAAAAAAAAGTATATAGGTATTAATATCAGTTATCTAGTACCCATAGTAAAAGCTCTGCTTAGTTTGGAACTAGATGGCATTGCGTGTTAAAATGTCAGAACATATTATATTTTAAACTAAATATCTTAACTATTTTCGAGATAACTACAGTCAAATCAGATATGTTCATAGTGTATTACGGTCGAATCAAGCTACAAAATTTTGATTAAACTGAAATTGATTGATCTCATGAAGAATTCTCATTTTAAAATATTAGATTATTTAACTAATTACGCATTACCTACTAAACAACTCACGTTTTAATAATGGTAATCTTGTAAGTTTTGTCGCTTACCAATAATACAGGCATTACCAATAATATATATCTTCTCCTTTTGCGCCCTATTTAGAGCTTTCAGCATAAATACGGTCATTTTGTTTGTTAAAATATAGCTCAGTTGAAAGAAGTCACAAAAAATTTTTGATGAGAATTTTTTTAAATTATTATCCATAAACAAAAATTTTCTGTAACCTCCGTTTACGTACTTACTTACGTACCATTTAAGTAGTGATTTTAATTTTACCACCATATTCTTTCTTAATTTACCATTTAAGAAATTACCAGTGCGTTTCCTATAAGCTGCAAGTCCTAAGTCATCTTTTAAAATACACGAACGGTTTTAGGTCCTATCTTCATCTCCCGAGATACAATGTTTTGCTTTCGGACAGGATTTTTTTGAATTCTTTCCCTTACAGCTTTGATTGCCTTTTTCATACGAATATTACGCGAAAGGCCAAATCTTTTTCTGTCAGAAATAGAGGATGTTTTATTGTACCTATCAACAGCCTGGTACAAAAACATTTGACTAGTACCAAGCGTTTAAAGGATTTTAAAATTTTTATTTCATTCTATACCTTATTTATGTAATGCAATCACATCGATTCGGTTCTAATTATCACCCCACTCCACCTTAATTTCACAAAATATTTAACAATATAATTTAATTTAAAAACTTTGAGCACTACAATTGTACATCAGCGGACTTCATTCCCAGAGCATTCTCTTCCAGTCAATCTTATATATTGGCGCGAAAATAAGAAATCACATTGAATAATCGTAAAAAACGACAAATTCCAAATTCAAAAGTACTATTTCGTTTATTTGTAATTGTAACAGCATTTAAGGACATACTAAGTATACTTCTTAGCTTTCTACATTTCTGCACTTCTTCTCCATTTAAATTTTAACTGTGTATATCGTTCGTTCGCTTAGTTTTCGTTAAAAAGCGCAAACTTTTTACTTCACGTATTTATATGTATATATAGATTTCAGAAATCAAAATTAATGATTTTAGTAACATAACAATACCTTCAATTAAACATTGTGTATCACCAATTCACTCACGTAATATAGATTTCATAAAGTTGAAAATGAAATAACAAATAATATGCTGTAGATATTTTGGCAAAATATAATACAGGGAAAAATTCATAGTCATCAGCATTATTTAGCGATCTAATTACAGGGCCAACAAAGGTGGACCGAGGGGGATAGCGGACTGTAATATCCACGGGAATAAAGAGGGTTGTTAGGGAAATATCAAAATTCCCCAGTTATAAATTAATTATTGCAAATTATGATTATACAGCTATTTAAAAAGTACAACGACGAAAAATTTATAGTTGATAGTTTTCATTAACTTTAAAAGAAACTATACAATATGAGTATATGTTAAACTAATGTTATAAGTAACGATGCAAACCTCGTATAAAATATATAATAACCATATAAAAGATATAGATAGTAGATTCATATTAAGTATTATCAATAGCTTGGCGCCTTCCACTTGTCAGCTTCCAAATATACTTACAAATATTGCTAATGACATCTGTTCTCATTTTAATCCAATGGTACTTACGGTGTAATAAATCTTTTACGTTACACAATTCTGTTTTGACAAATATTAATTGTATGCTAATAATCATTAGAATAATTATAATTAATAATGTTTAATATTATCTGCTAAGTTTGGGAATTAAGTATTGAATTGGATTCGGCCTGTCAGATATTATAAAATACTGCCAATTGGAGTAATGCGTTCTAACCGTTCTCCTTGATGTGCATTGAAGAATATTATAAGGTTGTGCTAATATAACGTGTTTTTGTGCTGCCATCTGGACTACGCGCGGTACACTAAGTATTACAAGATAGCGAACAGAGATAGCTTTAAGTTTCAGTCATCAGTCGTCCGACATCCATCACAGCAAGTTCATGTGTATGGGAGGGGGGAGGGGGAGAGGTAAAAAGAGGTAAAAATCTATTGGAGGTGTACATCAATACTCAAATTTTACCAATAGCCCAGATCAATCCTTTTGGTACAATTTATGTACGTAGTTACGCTTTAACTGCACGGTTGGTCTAGTGGTTTAGGGGGTCGCCAAGCCGCTTTCTACTGCGCCAAGTATTGTGGTTCAAATCTTTTGTGTGAACCGCATGGTTTTTCTGAGTCTGGATGTTCTTCGTATTCGTTTTATGTACGTTTGTAAAGTCACCTGTGACTCAGGATGAATGTTCCCAATGCGAGACTTATCTTTTTGTGAGAGTTGTCTTTTTAAAATAAAACTAAAATCGTTCAAAATTTGGTTCTAATAATTAACTGAATAAAAAATATTATTAATTAACTTTCACACAGATTTCATAAACTATATTATTGTTGTAAAGCATTAAACTTCTTCTCAACAATTGCATCCAATTCGTTTTCAATTTACGCAAGTATGATCACGCGTTTCAGTATCGCTCCCATGAAATGGCTTCCAATTCTCCAACGCAGACAACTACGAGCATTAACTACTCATTACCTTTAATCTTTTCTCCAAATTCTCCTTCCTATTTAACTACTCAATTACAATATTCAGGTGCAAACCACGTCAGTAACCTTAGATCTTCAAACCACCTATTTCTCCACTGTACCACTTACCGCTCTGACTTTGTACATTCTGCTTTCTTGGTATAATCTATTCTGTTATGGAACGCTCTTCGTCTCTAGATCAGGAAGGTAAAAACTCGACAAACATTCAAATTCCTAGTGCTGAAATGTTTTATAAACACCTCACTAGATCTATTTTAGTTTCCTACTCGCCCCTCTTAGAGTTTGTATTATGTGTATTTAAGTATATAAATGTATGTATATATGTAATTTATGTTTATTTTTTTCTGTAAATTTAATATATGTATGACATCCTTCAAAAATTTCATTCAAATTTCTGTGCATCTACCATGACTGGTTCTGTATCGCCTAAGAATGCCTAGTTATTTAGGTAGATTTTTTTGGTCTTCTATGAGACAGTACTTTAATTTTGAACGAATTTTACAGCCACCATTAATTGACCTTCACCTAAAGGATCTTTTTCTTGGACACGCACACTTTTTCTTTTAAATGATTAACACCTGGCAACTCCAGATACGTAATTAACTTATGTTGCTATTACATATCGTGGCGTTGTATCGTTTATAATGAACGATGAAGATCACGCCTGGCCATTTAGCTACCGTTGATGAGTTGATTCTACTTAATCAATTGGGAATAATAGTATGTAGCAGGAAGTTTTATGATTAATATTTAGTGACAGTAAAATGTTGGAGTTGTAATTGTTCTCCACTTCCAGTTAATGTAAATTATAGTCATAAAAATTTGTGTGGTAATATTTTTTATGGTTTAGGGGGCAAACGAGCAGACGTATCGCCTGGTTGTAAGCGATTATCGCCACCCAAGGACACCAGCAACACCAGAAGCGTCACAAGTGTGTTGCCGGCCCTTGGGGGATGGGAAAAGGGATGGCAAGAGGGATAGGAGGGAAGGGAAGGGAAGGGGATGGGTAGAGGAGTTGGGCCATTGGTATCTTCACTCACCTGGTAAAACACAGTGCGGGCGCTGTTTCACGCCAGTTTTCTGTCAGGCCGTGGTATCACTTCGGTCGAGCCGGCCTATGCATGCCGAAGTGTGGCTCTCCCATGGTGATGGTACAGACCACGACCATATTAGTTGTTTCACACAACCAATCAGGTACTTTAAAGGATATGTAATTAGGAATTTAAAATATTTAATTAATTTCTATCAATCAATCCATCTGGCCAGTTTGACATAGTGGGTGAGAACCTGAGACCTATGTCCAGCAGTGAACAAATAATGTCCGTTTGGTGTCATCCGTCATGATGATGATTAAAATTTATATATTCGATGTACGTGTATTTGCAAATTGTAGATTTTTTACGGTATTTATTTTTAGGTATACCTATTTCCTCTTTGAGTTACCCATTCTTTAGAGTACAAAATTGTAGCTTTCTTGATGCAATTACAATGACACATTTTAATAACAGTATTTCATAAAAAAAGTCTGATTAAATAACATTTGATTCCTTAAAATTTCTTCCATCTTCCTTCTTTTAGGACATTACAATGCCAACACATGACACGAATAATTCGACACGAATATAACGCAGGACAAAGCCGTTTATCCACGCAGATGTTGATCGTTAATTCTCATTTACAAAAACGTCCACGGTCTGGCATTTCTCAGTCAAATTACCATCAACCTAAATTGCTTATTCTTCTGTCACCCGCAAAATGTCCGCAGCCGTGAAGATAAAATCATACCTTCCAACCTATATATATGTTTTCCGTTCCCGTTTATTGTTATGCCTTGCAATTATTGTCAAAAAAGGGAAAATGTTTATTACCGCTGCATTATTTCTTTAGCTTGAAATGTCTTCAGTCTTTAGAATCCTTTCTGAAATCCAGCGTGTCGACATTTATCCAGGAGCATGACAATTTCATGTTTAGTTACACTGGGGAAACGCAAGATTTATATGGCGTCGGGTTGTTTCTTTTTATCATTACGAATTATCTCATAAGAAGCATCGTCAGTTTTAATTGAATATCAGAACGAGTTCATCATCATCACCAAAAACTATAAGGTCCCACTACTGGGCTCGGGTCTCCTCTCAGGAGAGGGTTAAGGCCAAACGAGTACGTCCTCCGCTGGCCAAGTGCGGGTTGGGGACTGGCAAGACAACGTTGTGGCTACGTAATCTTACAGTTGGATGTTTTTAAGCCGCCCAAAGGCCTCTAACTAAGCTTTACGACTAATATCCTATGATAACAACCGGGACTGACTGCTTAACGTGACCTCCGAATCATGGTAACATGCCACCAGCGGTCACCCATCCGGGTATTGATCGCGCCGTCGTTGCTTATCCTGGTTATTGTTTCCGATCACCGAGTGCAACAGAGCTATGAGCGCCTCTTGAGTTGCCCTTGTAAAACTACATAGACGTGTAGTATCCTGCGAGTGAATGCAGCCACAGAGTCTTTTAATGAAGATATGGTAGATGAAAAAGTCTGTTGAGGCCTTCACACTCACACAAGAGGGGTTTTTGTGTGCCTGTATGATAAATTATTGAATAATTTAATTGTATCTGAGTCTTTAAACGTTATATTATATGATATATAATTTATCAATTTTAATGAACATCGGTTTTTTCATAGAGTGACTGGCATCGGATTATCGCCGCCCCGAAAACGAACTGAGTTAGTTGAACTAGTTGTCACATTAAAGAGTATTAAGTATATTAGAGGGCACAGATTGCCATAAATGTTCATGACAACTGGGCCCAACGAAAACTAAAAATACGTTCTAAATGCAGATACCAGGAGCGATGGCATTTTAGAGAGCGTATGTTTGTATGCATGGTCTGTTTTTGACACGGACCAACTTAAACGATTGTTCTAACCGTTAGAAGCGAGAATTGAAACAATGTACTTAAGTCTAAGTTTGTATATATTCTTGTTTGCTTGAAGTGATTTCTCTTCGATATCAGGCAACAGTAGTATAAAACCCTAGTTATTGGAAGAAATAATAGATCCAGTCCTTTCAGGTAATTAAAGTACTAATATTGGTTTTCTGAGAAATTTTAGGTGAATTTTATTCAAACAATTCAGTTTGTGTTGTAATCCATAATTTGTGTTTCATTTTAAGTTTAAGTAAATATCAGATGGAATGACTCAAATTTACCCAAAGAGTAATGAAGTGGGTAATGGACATAGGTTATAGTTATGAAATAATTATTTGATAAGTTGTGGAAGTTTTCAAATGAATAATTGAAAACTATAATTGAATATATTTGTTTTAAGACTAAGAACAAGAAAAAAAATGTTTTTTCTATTCAATACCTTTTCGACTACATATAATTGAATTTTTAGATCAACATTCACAAGGGCTAAACTCTACTTTCCAGCCAAATACTATAATTTTGCTTAGCATTTGTAACTAAAGTCTAAAAAAGTTCTCTTGAATTTGCTTAAAAGTCAGGTATTACAAAGCAGACTTACCTTTTTTAAAGAATTTTAAATTCTTTACTTAAAACTTGTTCTCTAAGTAAATATTGATCTGTTTGATTGGGCCGCAGATATAATTGTTAATGATTCTAGCTGCTAAGCCAAAGGTTATTAGTTTATTCCTTACTGAACAAATTAATGAGATTATTTTTTTTGATGCTATTTTAGCTTTTGCCTGCAGCTCCACCCGCGTGTATATTGATTATCCCGGTAAATTAGCCTATGTCCTTCCTCGAGAATCATAGTATCTCTTTGTTAAATCTCATTTAGTGCAGTACTTTAACCATAAACGCTTAATAGACAGACAGAGTTACTATCGATTTTATAAATCAGTAAATATATTAAGAGTATAATCCATTCGCTGAGATACGGTTGCTTTAATCGCGCCGTCTTCCAACGTGCAGCTTTTTGTCATAGCAAAACTAAGGAGCTGACTGCGGCTTATGCCCTTATCAAGTAAAATATGATTTGCCAATATCACGCAAAAGCAGTGTAGTGAGTGGCTGTGTTTGTTGACTCTTCTAACGTGTAAACTGAAAATGTTCTAATAAGCGCTAGGAAGTTGAGAAAATTTTATTCATCATGTAATTGCCTTTACTACCTAGGCATACATCTAACTTGTATGAATTATATATTCGTATTTCACAACAATAACCACGATTGCATGCAGGTGTACCAATACTTACTTAACGAATGGAATATATATAATTTGGTAATTATCATACAAGTTCTGAATTGACCGTAGAAAGACAAAAAAATGCTAGAAATATAGTGAACAAAATATGTAATTACACTACAGAGAAATTCAATTATTTGGATAAAACTTTGCATACCGTTGGTGATTTGTCGGTGTGCTCTATCTGTCTGCCTGTAACGCTTTCACAACTAAACCGATAAGGATAAATTTCGAGATCAGTTAGAATGGACTTTGAAGGACGATATAGGCTACTTTTTAATCCTTTTTTTAAGCAGACCACTTTGCATAACGCCATCATCTAACGTAAATCCTGAGACCCTTTGCAAGCTAATCTGAAAAGTGGTGCTGTGCTTTTATATTGGGAGCCTAATACTGGCACAGTTTATCCAACTTTTTTCTTTGTAAAAGCAATTAAATTCAGTTTTTGAACCTAGGAGATCACCAAAAGCTTGATTTTTTTGCAGGTTACATTTTGGCTTTGCTTTTTTGACTCCGTTCGGAAGGTAAATTGTTTTTTTTTAAAGTATGGCAAAAGTTAGTAAAATAAAATAAGAAAATTGATTTTACAATTGCTATCTAACACTGTTACCCTCCTACTAATCGTTTTATGTGGCTCCAACCGAATAATTAAAAATCTGGTCATAAAATAAGAAATCTTAAGAAAGTAATCTATATTCAGGCTCGTAAAAGTTTACGAGGTGCGAACGGGGCAAATAAAAAAGCCAAGTGTTGTACAGTCAACCAACTTTTTAATTAAAGCCCCCAGTTAAATTTCAGCGATTGACAATTTAAAAATATAATTTATTCACCCCACTGTACTTTTAACGGCAATTTACGCCTGCGTTTTTTGATCATTTTATCTTTATCTTCTAGTTAGATGAATTCTGAAAGACCAAACAAAGATTAGAATGTATTAAAAAAGTTTAAATTGTTGACAAAATATCCATTGTAATTTTCATCTACCGAAGGTGACGGAAAAGGAGTACTTATAAGTTCTTTTAAAATTTTAGACAAGAGTAATAAAACAAGTTAATTGTGTGCAAGAGTTTTTGATAGCTTGATTAAGAACAAAACTAGTTAAGAGTATTGTTGTGACAAGGTTAAATATTTTAATTAGATTTTTATTACATACAATAACGATGCAAATACGAAGACTTAAACTCCGTTGAAGAGCGTTATTAATAAGCCTGTCCGACCGGAGTGACCACGGCCTAACAGGAGACTGATTAAGAAAACTTTTTTTTACCGCTTTTCAACGAATAAGTGAGGTTATCAAAACTCAACTCCAACATAAGTGGAGAGTAGAGGATATACACAGGTTGTATTATTATTAGGCGTTAATCTAGTTTGCATTGTCTTCCTTTGCCATGAAAACTTATCAATGACTTACTGTTTTTGCAAGATGGCTGACAAGAGCTGGATGCGAGAGGCTGAAGATTTTTTTTTTTAAAGACAACTCCCGCCTTAATAATATAAATTCCTGTGTCGCGGGGATCTTTACAAATATACATGAAACGGACACAAAGGACACCCAGACTTAGAACAACAATTTATGGATCACACAAAGTTGTTGTCCCATGTAGGATTTGAATCCACAACACTTGGCGCAGTAGGAAGCGGTGTGGCGACCACTGAAACCACTAGGCCAACCGTGTAGTCAAAGATTGAACAAAGTGGCGTGCAATTGGAGAGGCTTATGTCCGGTAGTGGAATGCATTGGGCTGATTATGATGTAATAATGTTTACGTTTGTAAATAGCGTGTTCATTTATAATTTATATATTGCAAACTACAACTTATAAAATGTCCCGTATAATTTTTTTTATCTGAAAATATGAAGTTAATTAAACATTACATTTTACAACTTACGGTAAATATCATGGACTTTTACGGTCTTCGTGTCGACTCGGCTATTAGTGAAACTTTAAAAGCATCTATTTATTTAATTTAGGGTGAATTTGAAGTCTTCCTTGATAATTACTATTCACAGATTAAAAATATACGTACTTGCTACTTATGCAGTTATTTTATTGATAACTAGATGCCAAAATGACTCCACTAAGCCTGATGGAAAGCTGGAGTAGAAACCAAGAGTGGTGGCCACCATCCTCATTGTGAATGCTCACAATGCAGCGTGGTGATGCACACTACAGCGACCTAGTGAAATGCTTTTTAATAGACTTCAAAACAAGCTTCTTAATTCGACTGTATTTTTTTTTAGCTTGTTACCTCCGAACTTTCAACTGGGTAAACCGATTATGATGTATTTTTTTTATTTAAAATCTAGTGCTTTTAAAGTGGGGTCCCATTTTAATTATGTCTAGTTCTTGAAGTTGGTTTTCTTTTGTTAAAATTTTATATATTCACAACCCGCTTAAAGAGCCCGGAATCATAGAGGGTGGGAAACACGTGCGCTTGTGAGTTTCAGGTTTAAACTGATCGGCACAGAAATTAAGAACCACCATTTAGTTCGATCCCCAACCCGCACTTGGCCAGCGTGGGGACGTATGGCCTTAACCCTCTCCTGAGAGGAGACCCGAGCCCAGCAGTGGGACATTATGGGTTGATGATGATTTAGTTCGAAAGTATATGTCAACTACTCTAAGGCGATTACTTTCAAAGCCAGCAAGTATTGTCCTATAGAGAAAGGGTGAAGGGGGACCAACCCTCCACCTTCTCATGGCCCTACCAACCTCTTGGTTCACGAGAGAGCACACGCAATACTTGTTCGGTGTTTGTAAGTTGTTACTATATTCCTGTATCCTATTGATCACTTTTTCTTTTATGGGACTTGAGGATACATAACGGCGACTACGCCTTCCTTTCCGCTTTCATTGCTCCAGTTTACTCTTCACTGCTTCATGCCACCCGTGCGCGAAATACCGTAGCCGCCTGAAGTTCGCCTCAGTGATAACCAAGTGGGTGTAGTACACCGATCCGTCTTCTTGTCTTACGAGCCGACAAATCGCCTGATGGTAACCGATTACCGCCGCCCATAGATACCCGCAACACCAGAAGTGTCACAAGTGCGTTACCGGCCTTTGGGGGTTGGGGGGAGGGGCTGGGGTATGAGCCTCCGGTATCCTCACTCACTCGGTGAAAGGCAGCGCAAGCGCTATTTCACACCCTTTTTCTGTGAGGCCGTGGCATCGCTCCGGTGTAATCGGCCCATTTATGCCGAAAGGTGGCTCTGCCACGGTAAATATAGTAAATAGTGACAAATGGACAGCAACTTTAATTGATTACAAAAGTCGAGTCGGGATTCCCAATTTGGTTATTGGAGCGGCTAATCACTTCAGCTAAGACAAAGTGTTGGTTTCATTTAGACTTGGAGTTTTGCCAGGATAAGACTAAAGTAGATAACAATTTATGGAGTCCATTAGTATTCATTGAAGAATTGCAGGCTCCAAACATGTTTATGCTTGCATTTTATACAATAAAAGATGGAAAAGTATTAAGGAAACGTATATCAAAATATAATTGTATCTGATTTAATCAACTAAGTTAGTTAAATAGCACTTTGTATCCATTTAATCTACTATAGTAATATATAAGCTGCGTATACCATTTTTATTTTCAGAAATTAGATTTGTCTGTGGTCATGGCGCTTGCAACTGTTTCGAAATATCGGAATAAAATTTTTGTAACATGATAAATATCTCTAAACTATAATAAATAACCCAACAGCACTTAAATCTCGTAATAGAAAGACAAGTCGCGAGGTGGACTTATTGCCTCCCTTTCTCAGTAATGGAAATGGTTGCAAGTGAGGAATCCTAGAATTTTTTTTTACGTTTACTTCACAAAAGCCCAGTGAATTCTTTTAATAAATATATTAACTTTTTCTCCCTATCATCAAACAACTAAGATTTTTTACACTGTTGATGCTAGTAACTAGTTATTAAATAATTTAATATTAAAGGCGGATTATGGCATAGAAGAAATCAATTGCAATTTCGGCAAACATGCCCAAAGAATATGCTATAAAAACGGGGAAGCTCTAACAGCGAAAGATTACCACATGTTAACTATAATATACTAAGGTTGCCTGGAAGAGATAGCTTTCGGCAATATGGCCGCCTTTTGTTATTTTCTGTAATTTCTTTTATATCTGTAATACGGTGTACAAACAAAGAGTTTTCTATTTATCTATCTACATTATACACTAATTTCATATATTTATGTAACTAAACACAATATTATGTACTCTATTTTTAACCCTCGACGCAAAAAGAGGGGTGTTAAACGTTTGACGTCGATGTCTCTATTCGTGTGTCTGTCTGTAGCATCATAGCTCTCAAACGGATTGACCGATTTTGCTGCAGTTGTTTTTCATTTAAGTCAGTTTATTTGCGGTGTTTTTTGACTATGTTTGAAATATCGATCCAGAAATGACTTGACTAAGCCGTTGCTTAGGATTTTTAAAATTATTTTTGTTATAGCTTGTAACCTCATATATTTTTTTTAAATGTTTGGATATCATATAAGTTTTTAATAGAATAAAATGAAATTGCTTCCACTGTCTGTTCACTTAGATATTTTAAACTACTCTTCGGCCGTCTTTTGTGATGGAAAGAGTGATTCAAGAGGAAGGTTTATGTATGATACACGCATACTATAGTAGAGTAAACCCGAGATTTTGAAACGAACGAAGCCAAACCGTGACACTAGTTTATAAAGAGTACATCATTTCCCATTCAAATAGTTTCTTAACTCCTTTGAGGAGTAAATTCGGCTTAAGTGTAACTTTAGCCACTAATATTGTTTGTTCGTCTAGAAAACAGAGTTTGAGCTACGTTGATATTTCGAACGGAAACTTTACCTAAAGATATCTGAAATAGAAGTTACTTTGTATTGTTTACTTTATCTAAGCCACCAGTAAGTATTTCATAACAAATTAACAAATATATTTTGTCCGTAATTTATCTGGTCACAACAGAAAGTTGACAACAGCAGAGAATTCCGCCAAAGAAATCTTTAACTACATTTTGTCGTTGGACCTCTCATCGCTACAGAATATTCGTATTTAATTTTAACATTAGAAAATTCACTTTATAATTCAGATTTAGTTTAGATTTTGCTTTTAGAGTCCTTGCAATTCACATTGCTCCGTTTAATATTTTCGCTTTATTTCATTGTCATATCATATTCAATTAGTATAGACATGAAACTATCTAATATTTTTTTATAAAGTCTACATTATTTAGTAAATGATTTTCACAAATATGTCTTTTTATCACAGACGTTCAGAATTAATTTATATTTCAGTATTAAAAATTTTATAATTTAAATATATATATATATATATATATAAGCAAGCGGCAAGCGGTGTTTCACACCGGTTTTCTGTGAGGCCGTGGTATTATTCCGGTCGAGCCGAACCTTTCAAGCGTGGCGTTTAGACGCCTTGTGGAACCTAAGGAGAGCCTTAGGTTCCACACGGCGTCTAAACTACTGAACTTAGTTAAATGAATGCTGTCTCAATAGATTTATAATAATGGCCTGGGTGACAGCGTAGATATATGCAATCATACAATCTAAATGTCAGTTGAGAGCGGGCGTGTTTCTCGGTTAATGACTTAATAAAATATGTCAATTATCTCATTTAAGTTATTTAATACTTCAGATAATTACACTTTAATCATGTTCTTGAATTCAGTCATACATTCGGCCATACGGTCTTCCATCACCTTGCGCATCTCGTCACGGATAATTTGTCGGATATTTTGCACGTCCGTATCGAAGCTAGACTATAACTATTGATACGAGTCACTCTTGAACTGGCTATGCATCTTACGGCGCGTACTTATAAAGTCATGTCAGCTATACCTGTAGGCATAGATGGGCGCAGTGGTTGACTTGAGTTATCATTTTTTTGTTGTTTAGTTTGACATATGCGTCTTAGTCAATGTCGTTCAAAATCACGAGGTGCATTATCCAAATTAATTTTTTATTTAATTAATACATAGGAGATGAAATTTATCAGAGCATCGATGACATTCCATTAAACAATCATCAAATATTTCGTCAGGACAAGCAGCGTAGTAACTCATTATAGTTATTTTTTATAATATATTAGACACTTGAGTTACGAACTCCCTTGTGTTAGAAGGAGCGGGCAATAATTGATGCTGTTTCTTAACGCAGCGGTGAGGTGCTCCCCCCGCAAGCATCTATCTTCCGCGACTTTAGGAGCGAACACTGTTGCACTAACATCTATACTCAAAACACTACACTGAATTATCATCTATAATTGTTTGATATCTATGGACTATAGGGACAACACTCGTGTTTACCGGATATTAACAGGAAAAATGCTGGAGATAAACTTAATACTGGACATCTCGGGATAATCTCTACTAGAGCTAGCCCTGGCTATATTACAAAGAATCTGTCTCCAGAAAACAAACATCATAAAAATGCTATAGGTACGTGTGGATTCGTGATGGCAGAGTTTAGCTTCGTGAAACGGAAACGTCCAAAGCTATATTTGTACGCAACGAGAGTGTGCCAGAAAAACTTTAATAATTGCTTTTAGATTTAAAAAAACTTTTATTCATGTGTATGTGGCTTTATATCTAATAGCTTTAATGTTCTTAGCTAAATTAAATCTTATTTCCAAAATGTGGCGCTCATAGCCCAGTTGCACTCGGTGATTAGAAACAATCATCGAGGGTAAGCAACGATGGCGCGGTCAGTACCTGGATGGGTGACCGCTGGTGGCATGTTACCATGAGCGACTCCGTGATTCGGAGGTCACGTTAAGCAGTCGGTCCCGGTTGTTATCATACGATAACAGTCGTGAAGCTTAGTTGGAGGCCTTCGGGCGGCTTAAAAACATCCAACGGCAAGATTTACGTAGCCACAACGTATTCTTGCCAGTCCCCAACCCGCACTTGGCCAGCGTGGGGACGTATGGCCTTAACCCTCTCCAGAGAGGAGACCCGAGCCCAGCAGTGGGACATTATGGGTTGTTGTTTTTTCCAAAATGTGAGAGGTCTGCACACGAAGACAAATGAGTTATATATCAGCACAGCTAGCTGTGAGTATGATGTTATTATTCTAAATGAGACATGGTTAAGCGCTAGTGTTTCCGGACGGTTAGTTGTTTGCGAGTAGTTATAATGTTTACAGACGTGATCGCGAAACGAGTTCCTTACAAAATAAATAGGGTAAAGGCGGTGTTTTTGTAGTAAAGAATTAAACAATTATTTTAAGAGAAAAGTGAGTTCCGTGTTCAGTTTAAAAAATATAAGAACCCGTTAGATAACTTATTTTTTAAGTAATTAAAGGGAAGGAGTGATGCCTTGATTATAAAGTATTACAATATATTCATAAAATTGATTGAAGATTCTATTGAATACAATCCAAAAACTTTCTTTCTTATATTATGCAAAAAAGTGCTAAGAGAGTCACATTCCCGTCTTCAATGACATATGAAAACACTGTAGTTTCAACAGATCCGGAAATGTGCAATACACTGGCATCATTTTTTGCAGCTTCTTATAGTATGGATGACGATGTTGACAACTTGATTAACATGAACTTGAGTAATAAAGATGACGTCCTTCATACATTATGTTCTATTTGTTTCTCTGAAAGTCAAGTTTTACATCGACTTGAATCCCTTGATAGTAGCAAAGGTGCTGGTGCAGATGAGATACCTTCTGCTTTTTTGTCAACTGTGCTTATTTTAAATATGTCAAATCTTTCTGCGGGCATATTTCCTTCACTTTGGAAATTAGGCCTTATCGTACCAGTGCATAAAGCTGTCGGTATAAGAAAAAAATTATAGCCCAATTACTATATTGTCTGTTTTTGCAAAGTTGTTAGAATCCTCATTATATCCATACGTATCATGGCACATTAAGAGTGTTATTGCAGACTCTCGACATGTTTTTGCCTGTGCTCACTCGACTTGCCCCAATCTCATGGATTGTTTTGATAATATATTCCGTTCCTTAGACTAGTGCACTTCAATCGGTGTCATTTATATAGCCCTTTCCAAAGGTTTCGATAGGGTTCCTCACAGTATCTTATAACAAAAATGATTACAGTTTGGTTTTGCTGGCGCCTTGCACAAATGGTGCTCATCATACCTACGCGATCGAAGATCCAAAGTAGTTGTCGGTGGTTTACAAATCTAATCTATTCCCTAATTTATGGTGTCCCCCAGGGTTCCCATTTAGGACCTATTTTCATTAATATTTTCATGAATGACGTCACTTCTTGCCTCAAAAACAGCAAACTATACCTTTACGCGGATGACCTCAAGTTAATGAGACCGATCAGGTATCTTCGAGACAATACCTAATTGCAGGATTATGTTAACGGATTGGTTAGCTGGTGCAAAGAAAACAAAATGGTTCTGAATGTCGACAAAAGCTGCTATATTCGCTTCACTCGTAACCGTAATATTGAATGGTCTGGGGTCTATGTAATATCTGGCCAACGTGTTCAAGAAGTTGAATGTGTTAGAGACATTAGTGTTTTTTTTTTTATATATATATTTAAGCTGCCAAAATGACTCTGCCCTTCCGATGGAAAGCATGAGCAGAATCCAAGAGTGGTGGTCACCATCCTCAATGCGAAAAAGAACAATGCAGCATGGTGACCCACACTATGGCGGCCTGGGGGGAAGGGGGATGGTGAGGGGGATAGAGGGCTTTGGATTGGGGTATGGGCCTCCGGTATCCTCACTCACTCGATGAAACACAGCGTAGGCGCTGTTTCACACCGGTTTTCTGTGAGGCCGTAGTATCACTCCGGTCGAGCCGGCCCATTCATGCCGAAGCGTGGCTCTCCTACGGTAAAAGTGTTATTTATGATAAAAAAAACTTGATTTTAGGGAACATTATTATCATATTGTATCTAAATTACTTAAAACCCTCGGTTCTATAATGAGAAACGCTAAGAACTTTAAAAATAAAACTACCATTGTAAGATTATACAAAAGTCTTGTTGGTTCAGTTATGGTTTTCCAAATTAATTTAAACAAAAAGAAATAAAAAATCGTCAATTAAGTTCAAGTTTGTGAGTCGGGTTATAATTTTTAAACTTTTTCCTGTCACAAACGATCTTAGCAACACCATATGAATATAAAACTGTCTCAATATTTTTTTTTAATTTGTTAATGTCATCTCTTTGTATTTCATTTATTACTACGTAAATATAAACAAAGTCAAAACAGAAAGATTGCCAGTCGTCTGTCTCTGGTCTTTAATGAAGTATTCCAGTTCGTTTCACCGCGTTATGCGGTCCGATGACGTTGTCTTTCAGTTACTCGAGATCTTATTCTGTTGCTATTTTGAGATAAACTGTTCCATCTATAATTGCAAGATTATTTTCTTACCTTCAAATCATATGTTTAAAGGTCCTAATATTATACACAATTCTTTTATTGTCCTTTTACTATTTGATCTATATAACTGCATGGTTTTTTTGCTGCTGTAGGGGTGTACTTTTTGTTAATGTAGCGAAATAAAATGTAATGAAGTATTTACCAAAACTTCCAAAATAATACAGGACTATACACTTTATACAACTTACAAATTAACATAAAAAAGAGATTAGAAAATCGTGAAAGAAAGCAGAAAATAATTTTGATACTTGGATCTCGCCGAACCCCTATGCAAAGCAATTCTTTTCTTGCTTTACACAGTGTGCGTGAGGTAATTGGAGATCAACCTCCCACCCATGCTATTAATATACTTGAATTATAATTATAGGTGATAGTTCTAATCCATTAGATAATCCATTAGCTCGTTTCCTCCTATTTAGTTTAAAAAAATAATATTTAATTAACTAAAAAACTTCTAATATTTATACCAAAATACAATTCTTAATTTATTATTCGAGTTCCAGAAAACACTAAGTATTCTCTGTGGTTAGACGTGCAAATCTGCCAGCTCAAATTTCACCAATTTCATATTTTATGTCGTTCTTCGTTTGTGTTGGACCATCCGGTGTCCTCCCGGGAATCCTGTCAGTTTTGCTTGTTATATTTAGGGCAAGGTCAGCATGACAGCGACACGAATTTATGTGAGTACCTACCTGCATTAAATGTGTTATAATACATTGTGTCCTCGTAGCGCTTTATACCGATTAAAGCTGTGAAGTATGGACCGAAATTTAACACATGCCATTTTCTTTATTACGAGGATAATGTTATGTGTTTAATGATGAATTCAAAATTTTATTTATCTACTTTTGCTATTTATTTTTTAATAAAATACACTAAACATGAGGCATTTAATAGTATAATACACTGGCTTAATTTAAATAACCTCAAGATGAACAAGACAAAATTAATGCGATTTCAAACATATAAAAAAACTGGCAACACTTTTGAATATTAAACACAATATGTAGTTTTAATATGGTTGTGGGACAATTCGGTTGATGTCATTAAAGTATTTAAACTACAAAAGAAAAGTGTGAGAGAAATTTGTGAAACTTTTTTTTAAAGACATCTCCCGCATTAGGAATGTAAATTCCTGTGTCGCGGGGATCTTTACAAACATACATGAAACGGACACAAAGTACACCCAGACTTAGAAAAACAATTTATGGATCACGCAAAGTGTTGTCCCATGTAGGATTTGAACCCACAACACACTTGGCGCAATAGGAAGCAGTGTGGCGACCACTGAAACCACTTGGCCAACCGTGTAGTCGAACTGGATGGAAGGATGGAAACTGGATGTATAGATAACTGTAAACCCCTATTTATAAAGTGCAACATCTTGCCATTGCCATGCATGTAAATCAGGGAATTGTGCCTTTTTGTGCGACAACACCCAGAGTGCTTTATTGTTAGCTTCAAATTTAAAATTTTTATATATGTGACTATTTTATTTGACTGTATTTTAAATTTTTGACATACGTTAATATTTTCAACATTGTGTGTGAGCATATTTTTAATTTAATATGTCATTAAAAATGAACCATACAAAATATTTGCATACCATAAATAATGTATATGGGCCATGTTTAAATTTTAGATCGTACTGTGTACACCTAAAATTTAAACATGGCACTTTATTTTCGGATTTTCAGATTCTAGCAAATAAATTATTATTATTATTAAAGATGAAGATAGCCGTTTAGTTAAAAACATCATTTATGTATTCATTAATGACAACTCCTGATTTAATTATTTTAATATAATAAATCCTTATTTTGTGGGAAAAAAACATATGGATTAACAAATACTTTGCATGGGCACAAATAATAAACAGATTCAGAACAATAATTTGTGGGTCACTCAAAATGTTGGCTCCGCAACACTCGACTCCATAGAAACCGGCGTGGCGACCGCTTAAACCAACCGTGCAATTATTAAAATTTTGTACCTATGAATATGGATACAATGTTGCGACCCATCTCAAATAATAAATGTAACATTAAATATTATTTTATTTTACCCATATTCATTAATAAATGTTTTAATTAATGTTTCTGGGACCAAGTGCTCGGTGACCCGGGGACCCGTGTGCATGGCTGCCTTCTGCACATTTAAAACGAGAAAATAAAATTACATTCAGGTAAAAAGAATCTATTGGTTATTATAGTATAAAAGGTAATAGAGCCACGCTGATTGCAGCCCAAACGGGCTGGCCCTACTGGGGCGGTACTACCCAACAGAAAATCAACGTAAAATAACAGCGTACGCGCTGTTGCATTTAGTTGGTGAGTGCGAGACTGAAGGCCCATTAATGTAGAATTATTATTATTTTATTATTATTATTTTTCACTAGGCCGCCATGGTGTGGGTCACCTTGCTGCATTGTTGCATTGTCTCCATTCGCAATGAGAATGGTAAACTCCAGTCTTGGATTCTGCTTATGCTATCCATCAAACAAAAGAGAGCCGTTTTGGCTGGGTCATACATAAAAATAATAATTAATAAAGCCAATTTTAGATGATTTTATAGCTAAAAGTCAACTCAACGTAATTTAAAGATGAAACGAAATTTTAACTACGTGTCTACCAAATCAAAAGCTATCCTGTTAGCCTACTTCAGTGGTGAAGATGTACCACAGAATGTTGCAATATGAAAATTAATAACAAATAGTGAGAAATAACAATGTTTGTGTAAACAACAATTTCATTTGCAAATAAGCTTTTGATTAACTACGCTTGATGACAGAGGGGGAATACCATTAAACTATAGTCGTTTGTCAAAGCCAAATGAACGATGGATAGCTCCCATATTTGTGTCAGTTCAAACTTGAATAGACATATATATATTATATAGAAGACTATATGATGAAATTTTATGAAAAATACGGAAAGATATGAGTTTTATCGAGTTTTAGGTAGTAATGAGTACTTAAATAATGTCAATACATCAGTGTAGAGAGAATTCATGGCAAGCTTTTTTAAATTAGCTTTGCTAATCCAAGAACGGGGAATTCGACAAATTTTCATAGGTGTGAATTATAAGACGGTGTCCGCTAATAGACTTCAGAAATAATCCTAACATTGTAAATGCGATTGTGAGTTATTTGTTCGTTCACGCATACAACAACTATCAATTTTAAAAACTTCCACTATTTTGAAGCTATATTATCAGCGAATAGCAAAGGATACTTTTTAACAATATAAATTACATATATCAATCCAAACTTTTTACAAGTACTATCTTACTGGTAAATCCGCACAATGAGAAGCATTTACTGTACTTACCAACACACTCATTAGATTCAAGGTTATATGCTTGAAGGAGTCCATGTCTCAAACATCAAATTTTTAATCTTTCTATTCCTCTCCAGCAATCGCACTTGAACTCAAAATGTATTGAGCTCAAGAATATTTTTTTGTATCTCTATATCAATCGATTTTGCACCAAAGTCTTATGACAGCAATCCTACAAATTACAATCAAAATTTTACAGGGTCTAGTTTCAAACTAAGCACCCGTAGAACAATCCCCATGTAGGATACTGTACAAAATGTTGTTTCAAGACAGAAGCAAAATACACGACACGTTTATGAAATGTTGCGGTTGAAGCGCCTCGCCACTGTTGCCAGGAATTTCATTCTGCCGATCCGTTTGTACCAACATGAAACTACTCGCTGTAATATCAAGTTGGTGTGGTTGTATAGATTCATGGAAAAACTATTTAAGTAATGCCCAACTTTATAGATAACTATCCTTCCTTGATCCTTGTGAAATAAATTATTTAGATTAAAATGGCTTTCTAGCTGTTGCAAAATAACTTTTTCAAATGCAACTGATTTATGATTTATCTGTATTTGGTGGATTCAGAGTGTTACCGTTCATCCAATGAGCGTCTTATGAGGTGATTAAGAGAGCAAACTACGATGGAGATTTTTTTTAAATTTGGAAAATCTGAAACAAATCCTACATCAACCAGATGGGTATAGTATAGCCGGATGACCAGCGTGACATAGTAAGTAAATATAGTAATAGCCAAAACATCCATTTCAACTCTCGAGGCCTAATAAAGTCTCGGGGACTAATGTATAAAAAATGTTGTTCTTATATGTTTCCCCCCCCCCCTCCCTTCCTCTACAGAACAACACGCCTTAGAAGTCACCGCTTTAAAGTGGAAGACATACATTCTCGTACTCATCGCTTCGGTAATTCCTTCCTGTGCCGAGCGGTCAAAACCTGGAACTCACTAACAGCGCATGTGTTTCCTTCCCACTATGATCCCGGGTCCTTTAAGCGGGGCGTGAAAAAGCATCTCACCAGGCCGCCATAGTGTGGGTCACCATGCTGCATTGTTCTTTTTCGCATTGAGGACGGTGACCACCACTCTTGGATTCTGCTCATGCTTTCCATCAGGCAGGGCAGAATCATTTTGGCAGCTTAAATATATATCTAAAAAAAAAATGTGAAAAGGAATTTCGATTTGCTACCTCTTGATATATCTCACACACAAAAGATGTTTACTTCCTACGATGACTTCTAAAATAGGATCTATGAATATTGTAAGTAGAAGAAGTTGTAAAAACTAAGTCACAAATTGTTCCCGGGCTATTATT
The DNA here is from genome assembly GCA_003709505.1 of Hyphantria cunea. Classification (NCBI taxonomy): domain Eukaryota; kingdom Metazoa; phylum Arthropoda; class Insecta; order Lepidoptera; family Erebidae; genus Hyphantria; species Hyphantria cunea. Next base: position 731,115 of record PKRV01000430.1, on the reverse strand, counting down.
TCAAACACGTTTTTAGATAAAGATATTAAAGCGGTATTAGCAAACACAACCTTCTGGCTACGTGAATGTGACTAAAAGATTTTTGCACTATATCTTCACGAGTGTGGATTTTTTAGTATCGACTGCCTTAACCGTGGGGACGTATGGCCTTAACCCTCCCTTGAGAGGAGACTCGAGCCTAAATCATGTAAAACACGAAAAAAAAAGCATTTGAAGTCGGTTAAAACAAAGTAATGTCCTAGTAATGAGATAATATTATGAGCGACAGTTTCCAATATCTATATCAGAACCCAAAATGTGGTTACACATTCAACAAGTTCACTGAGATTAACTAAGTTCGTGAAGAATTGTGACCACGTACGCAATATTTGTCACTGTTGCTCCACGCTACGTCTCCAAAAGAAAAAAGTTTTGCGAAGTTAAGTTAGACGTTAATTTTCTAAGATATTATTTTAGAGCTAAGATATTAGTTAGATCGAAAAAAAAATTAACAATTTAAGGGTATTAATGTTTATTGTTCCATCTTATTTTCAACTATAAGGCTTTAAATTTAAAGTTGAAAATAACATAGAATCGTTGCTCAAAGTAAAAAAAAAATGTTTAGGAACATGTGGGTAATAGTTTGGAGGATAACTTACGACCGTTTTCAAAAATATATCTCTGGTTTTAACTAGATATAAATAATTAAAAACGGTCTGAATTTACGTTTCACAAAAGTTTTTATGTACTTTTTTGACAATTAAAACTTAAAAAAAAAAATAATAAAAATGAATCCTGCATTCAGCATCCTCTCTTTGGAGATGTATGTTACGTAGACTTGCACACACGTCTACCCTCGCCGGCGGCTCTCGCAATAATACTGTGCGAGACTGTACGTCTGTATATAAATGAGCGTATGAGTGAGTGCATGAATGAGAAACCTAGTGATGTGACTGGATTGAAAGATTGCAAAGTATTGAATCAACCATTTTGTAAAAAGATGGGAAAATGTATATGGTCTATATACATTTTCCCATCTTTTTACAAAATTCAGTTTTAACCAGAGATAGGTTAATGAAAACGGCTGTTAGTAATGTAACTTACTGTAGTTATTATATTGAACTATTGCACCGAAAGGGAAGTTTAATCTTAAATCATTTGATTTCAGAACCTTTGATATCTGGGTAATGTTTGAAATAACACTAGTTGATCATTTAGCGACACAAAAGTCTATTCCAAACTTTTAAAGAGTAAATAAAATAAAAAATAAATTATCAAAAACCTATTTCAGTTTAACGCGCTTAGTGTATTCCGGCCAGTTTAGAAATGAATTATCTTTTATCGTTTGCTGTAGTCTATGGTAAACTGACAATGCCTATCAGTACGTTTTCGTAATAATAGAATTTCGTAGAGGGAGATCGGTTTTTGTTTTTGCGAAAGACGGTCCCCATTTCATGTCATTCACATTTTTTATATTTTTTATCATTAATTCCATCACGACGAAGACTTGAAGACTCGAAGACTTAGAATTGAAGACTTGAAATACTTGACATTGGCAGAAATAGCTAATCCGGCTGATTGCCATTCATCAAAAGAAGAAGAAGAAGAATTTCGTAGAGAAAAAGTATTGAAAAGGTTACATCAATATATATAATATTACAACAGGTATAATAAATAAAAATAATTAATTAAAAAGAAATACCCTTATCATAAACACAACAAGGAAATGTTCAAAAAATTATATACTGAGTACGTAAAAACATTTGATAAAAATTTATACCAGCTTTTGATGAGTTCTACTTCACCAGGGCCGCTATTATAAATCTATTAACACCTCATTCGTAAAATTGGTTCGGTAGTTAAAGTGCTACGGTGAAATATACAAACAATTACCGTGGGAGAACCACGCTTCGGCAGGAATGGGCCGGCTCGACCCGAGTGATACCAACACCTCAAAGAAGACCAGTGTGAAACAATGCTTGCGCTGTGTTTCACCGAGAGAGTAAGAATACCGACGGGCAATCCCTCCCCCACACACACTGAACACCCAGACGGACACAAAGAACACCCAGACAGATTTATACCGTGGAACAGCCACGCTTCGGCATGAACGGGCCGGCTCGACTGGAGTGATACCAGGGCCTCGCAGAAAACTGGTGTGAAACAGAGCTCCCACTGTGTTTCACCAAGTGACTGAGGATACCGGAGGCCCATCCCCTCCCCGTCCTCCAAAGGCCGGTAACGAATTTGTGACGCCTCTAGTATTGCGGGTGACGCCTCCATGCTCAGCGATACGTCTGCTCGTTTACCACTTATTCCCTAAAAAATAAGATATACATAGACTGCGAAAACTGTCCGCCTTCCGTTTGACTTCGCCGTAATTGTTTTTAATTAACATTAACAAACATTAACATTTCTCTTACGAAAACTTGAAAAATTAGATTTCACGTGACTCAAGTAGCCCAAACATATATTATTGTTCTCAACATGACATAAATTATACATGCGCATGCAGACACATCTTCAAGTTACACGACAGTGTAAAATGACTTCACTTAACACGCTTTGAGCTAGCTTAAAGTTAAGCATAATTTTTTTGCCTTAAATTTTCTGCTGTGGCGATGTTACAAACAATTTCGAGTATTAAGAAACAGACGAACTTAATGGTTATAATGTAAAAGTTTCAATTTTAAATTTCTCCGTTTGTGACCATTTTTGTAACTACAGAATTAATTCAACTATTAAAATGTGGCAATTCTACTGTTGCGTCAGTTAACCAAAAGTTTTTTTATTCAGCAAAAGGATTTAAAAAATTATGTATGTTGGTTTTTGTGGTAAAGAGTTCTCTATATCCTTCTTCAAAAATCAAAATATCTCTTTGTAAAATTTCAATGAAATCAGTTCGACGGCTTAGCCCTGAAAGCGTTATAGAGAGACAGATAGACAAACCAGTAGATGGAATGATTTACTAACATTTCATTCTAGAATCAAATTCACTTGTACTTATTCCACTATTTTGATTAAATTTACACCTGACCGGTTTTGCCTTACGGTATTAGCGAAGGTTAACGACAGTAAATTACATATTAATATTCCCATTTTTATTAACTCAATTTTATATTTTTTCGAAGAAGTAGTAATTTAGAAATGTATAATTAATATTATAAAGAGGTAAAATTTTGTGAGGTTGTAGAGGTGAGAGGAGAGAGAGCTCTGAATCCACTGTGTCGATTTTGAAAATTGTTTTTTCCTGTAAAAAGCCACATTTTTTGTGTCATAGACTAAAAAACCGAATATTTATGTTTGCTCATCATCGCAATAGTTTATGCGAGCTCATTTATGTTTTTTTTTGTGTATTCCTCGCTGTGAGATTCTTAAATAAAAAAATACTTCAATGTTCTCACGTTCAGATTTGGCAGTAGTATCACGTCTATATATATTTTTTTTAAGTTTCCCCGAACTAGCATTAATCAATTTCTATGTATATCAATAAAATGATTTATGACCCAAACATTGATCCTGGTATGTTATAGGTATAACAGATTTTTTAGTATCTTCTCCAAATTTTAGAGATTGTTAACTACTAGAGCATACCCATGTTCCCTATTCAACAAAATAGGGCCCGTGCATTCTCTTGGGGCTTTTTTTGTGAAATGAAACTGCACACAATTTGCATACTATGAGTATATTCTGGTTGATGAGTTTTGATACCCCATATCCTTAGGGAGAAGAATAGCTGTGAATTTTTAGATGCGAAAATGATCGTTTGTTTAATATAGTGTCTTAAAGTTAAGAGCATAAATGTGTGTAAAAGTTTTGAAGTAGAGTGTGATATAAAAGATGATGGTCGGTAAGGAAATGGTAGACAATTTAAAATCTATACTTAATATTATAACGCTGTAGAATTTGTTAGTTTGGTTGGTTGAATGTACTCAGGAAGTACTGGTCCAATTTGAAAAATATTTCAGGTAGCCCAATTATCAAGAAATGCTATAGCTCAATGTTAACGCTACGACCAAATGGTCAAAATTACTCACTATGGAGCTTTCATTGTGTGCGCTGCGTTAAAATTTCACAGAACCAATATATGAAATATTTGTTTCCCTTTAAATGCTCTAATAAAAGTATATACAGGTATAAGTATAAACAAGTGTATGTAGCATCATGCCATTTTATTATTTTAGTATATTTATTAAAAAGAACTCCGCATTAGGCATTACATATATTCTGTGTCGCGGGGGACTTTACAAACACACATGAAACAGACACAAAGAATATCCAGAGAGATTTATATCGTGGAAGAGCCACACTTCGGCATGAATGGGCCAGCTCGACCGGAGTGATACCACGGTCTCGCAGAAATCCGGTGTGATACAGAGCTTGCGCCCATCGGAGGCCCGTCCCCCTCCACGCACTTGTGACGCTTCTGGTGTTTCTGGCGTCCATGGACTTACCAAAAAGAAAGATATTGTTGTTTGTACTCGAGTGTTAAGTATAACACCCATCCATTTGTAATAGACATAATTATATTGATATACAACACCATTAGTTTGATTATTTACCTCGAATACGATACCATCTTTGAGTTATATGTAAGTTAATGATGCGTTTCCATTAATCGGAATCTATTATTAAATTAAAAATCATAATGGAGAGCAATTGCTGCAGGTCACATTGCGATCGGATAAAGCGAGTATTTTTTGTGTTCTTTTTTTAATCAAGGAGTAAAAGTTAGGGAAGAATAAAAAGAGGGGGCTCCCGACAACCCAAGTGACTCAGTGAAAAATATTTTAGTATAGTAAATTAACTTAATATAACCAAAATTAAATAAATTTAGATTTCTGGGCAGCCATGGTCATGGTCCATCAAAGCATGAATCTCCTACGACAAATTACTTTCTTGAGTTTATATCAAAATTTAAAAGGCTTCTATAAATTCAGCCTAACATGAGGATAGATTAAAATCTCGAGATATTTTTAAATATAGCTCACGTTTACGTTACATGTCCATTTTAGACTATTACGTATGTTTTATTCTAAATCTGTAATCTAACTCAAACTTCTGCACAGTTGGCCTAATGGTTTAAGCGGTTCCCATATCGTGCGGTGTTTTACAGGAGCCTGACCTTTGACCACTCCTGTGGAAGTTGTAATACGATTTGACCCTACCCTCTATGTCTCCTCCCCGCCTGGATGTAACTTGTTACGCCAATGACACTAGTCGCAGCCCGGGTGGCGAACTTTCAAGAGGCGACGCGCCTGGCTACCATGTGTGTTTCTTTGGTGGTTGGGTACATTGAGGCCCTGAGATTACAGGTGGTCCTGGATAAGACAGGGGCTCTGTTGTTTCAAAGGCCCCGTTACGGTCCGCGTCTGGCGCCTCCATCGTGGTCAACTCGGTCCTCGTACCGGTAATGGCCCAGATGAAGTATCTGGGCCTGATCATTGAAGGTGGGTGGCTCTTCGACGAGCACTTCCGATAGCTTGCTCCAAAGCTGGTCGACGCTGCTTCTGACTATAGGCGATTTTTTTGAATTGATGTGGTACCGGCATCGTGACAAGACGGCTCGTCAGAGTCATCCGCTCGATGGCACTGTATGGTGCACCGGTGTAGATGGCGGCTCTGCTGTTCAAAATAAGCACGGGACTCTTTCCTTCCGACTGACGCAGGTTCTTTCCGGGCACGGTCGCTAGGAGGGTAATAAGCCCCGCCCCGCCTATCATCACTGCTGCAGTGGTGACTGCAGTTAGGACTCGGCCCAGCACACGCTGACGGTTTGCCCTTCCTAGGCGTCGCAACGGACGGCACTCAAACAATCATCGTAGGAGAGCTCTCGCTACTGGCGGTCACGCATTCAATGGCCGGTAGCGACAACTGGGAGGGGTTCGGATGTGATAATAGCTCTCGGATGCCACACGGTGTGCCACTCTGCACCAGAGGCAGGTTTTAGTCGAACATATTCTGATTCACCATCCCGCCGCAAACCCAGGTGATTTTAACGGCGCGAGGGGGTTTCCACCCGTAAAAAAATGGTTTAGTCAGTTGCCAAGCCTTGTGTAATCAACAACTTGTCGTTCTGAGTCTGGGTGTTCTTTGTGACCTTTTCATGTATGTTTGTAAAGTCCTGCATATTCCTAATGCGGAAAAGGTTATCAAAAAATAGTTTACTGTCAATATATAACGAAGCCAACTAAGAAACCTTATGTAAATCAAAGACTATGCCACCTCACATGTCTACAATTACGAACGATATCTTACTATATGACCATCTTCTGGATATTAAATCAAAGATCAAAGGAGGATGTAGTAACTGCTATCTTAGCACTAAGATGAGTTGACTCGGGCCATATCTTTAAATGTAACTTTAGATACTGTTCCACTGTATTCAAAGAGCGGGTAAGTCAACAATTCCCATTTACTTTAGTAACAATTATCCTGAACAAATGCGTAATGTCAAAATTGAGTTATTAATTTACTCTATACTTGCTTTGTCTCTCGGCTTGTTGAATAAAGCGAAATAGACAGAGGTACTTCCGAATTTATAACATTAGCATGGATATAGCCGGCCAAAGACTCCTTTCTTATACTTTTTTTACCACCATATCCTCCGCGGAGGAAATACGAATCTACCCACTAAGCCCCGCGGCGGCCTACCTCGGCAGTTGGGAGGAGCTCCAGGAACACATTGGCGGCTTTTGGAGTCTCCCCTGCCATACCTCATGGAAGAGGTACATCCCGGGTATCCAGAGACACCCCGGAGCAGGTCGCTATTGCGCCTCTTACCCAGTAAGAGTCGGAACACCGATCCGTCTTGGGCGCACCAGGGTGTCGCTGGCCTCAGGTCGTTTGCAGCGGCCAAATCTCCTCTAGATGTGATCACAACGACCCTTAAGCGATGATTGGGGAGCTAGCGGCCTCTGCGGCGTCCCCTTAATCGCCTCCTTCGAGCGGGATCGGCCCTTTCTCAATCCCTCTGTGCGAACTCCTTCTGAAACATAACGTTTCCACAGAAGGAGATTGCGGCCTCCCGTCCCTCATTACTCGCCAGCATTGCCGCGACCAATGGTTGTTGGTTGTATGTGATAGGTTTTGTCCAACCTGTCCCACCAGGACTCGACGCTCGGACTTCCACTCAGGGCAGTCCTCCAGCTTGTATTGAGCAGAGTCCTGGTTGGACCCGCAGTGGTAGCATTGTGCGGTAGCCTCGCGTCCGATCCTGTTCAGATACTCACCGAAGCAACCGTGGCTGGTGAGTATCTGAGTAAATCGGTATGTGAAACAGTCAGTTCTATCTATCCAAGCTTCGAAACTCGAGTGGACGGCTGCAACAGCGCGTTGGCTGGCACAGCCCTGGATTTTGAGCCGTGCCCGTGCCGTGCGTTTCTTATGTAAAAATATAGAATAGATAAAGGGATATTCTCTCTCTCTCTCTCTCTCTCTCTCCCACCCCCTCAAATATACTGACAACTAGTTCAGTCTTCGAATGCAGTTCATCCTCAGGATTTCGGGGGTCTGATATCAGTCACTCCGTGGAAAAACTGATAGTCTCGTAAAACCGGTTGAACTAGTATCTGACCCCAAATAGTCTTGGGGATGATAAGGGTTTGAAAGAAACATAGAATAAAGAAAGGAAGGTCTTTGTTTTAATCATTTCCAGTGACACCGTGGCTCTAACATAAAGCTTTATAGTGAGTGTGAATCATGCGTCATTGTCGCAAGATCTGTCGGGGATTTACAGTACAGAGAGTGACTAATCAAATCATTCACGCACCAGAGCCTGCGAGATAGGATACAGAACCTTAATGATTGTGGGGGCATCTCTACTAATATTATTAAGAGTTCGTTTATTTGAACACATTAATCTCAGTGTTGAAGATTAGGATTGTACCAGTTTAATTTTAGTTTTGTTAAGTAAATAAAGTAAAATATTTAGCAATAAATGTATTGAATTCTATTTCTCCGAATAAAAAAAAATATTTAGAAAGATTTTTACGACGCCAAACCTTAAATACTGTATTTTACCATCGCCTGAATATAGTAGATAGTTGGCTCAAACAGTTAATTACCGTTTCGAAATGTGGTCGATTAACGGCGTGAAAACTCAGAAATCACCTAGTCTATTCTTTATAACCAGTATGTGTTACAATGCTTGACAGAATACAACTACTATTTAGTCCTTTCTAAAGTTCTTCTAAGTTTAGATTTAGAGAGTTTTTTACTTCGGCCGCGGTCTCGAAGTCAACGGGCATAGTGCTGCCATCGAGACCAATTCTGTATATATCTACGTATTGAAACATGCCGCTGCTAACGTCTCCGTCGACCCGCTCTTACTGAACTCGTGTCTGCAGCCTTAAACCTTTACATAAGCTCTCATTTTAATAATTACTTTTAACTTATTTAAAATTACAAATGTAATGCAACAAATCGCATTAATATTTTTAACCAGTCAGCATATTCTCAGACTGGTAATATTACTGCAAAATAGCACAATAACGATGTATCACAGATAAGAAAATACAAATTGTACCATTTCGAATACAAGACTGCTGAATAAATTTTAAAGTGTATGACATTAAATTCCCATACAAATTGCTTGTAATTCTGCTCCGTCCTGAGTTTTATCGAATACATTAGCATATTATGCTGAACTTGCCCCGGGTTTAACATAACTCCCCATTGTTATAGCCGGCTTAAAGTTTAAAGTTTTCTATTAAGAACAGAAGAAATCCATTTTAAGTTGCGGTAGAAAAACTGAAAGTTTTACTTTATATGAATGGAGGTTGATACATGGGACTTTGTGACTTTGCAAAATATGGAAGTTTACTTTAACGCACATGAATTTATTAGATGGACCTTAGCGGAACGGCACCGTGGGAGAGCCAAGCTTCGGCATGCATGGGCTGGCTCGACCGGAGCGATACCACGACCTCACAGAAAGCCGCACAAAACAAAACAGCGTCTGCGCTGTGGTTCACCGAGTGAGTGAGGATACCGGAGGCCCATAATCCAAACCTTCCCCTCATCCCCCTCCCCATCCACCAAGGCCACGGACTTGTGACGCCTCTGGTGTTACGAGTGTCCATGGTCGGCGGTAATCGCTTACTATCAGGCGATACGTCTGGTTGTTTGCCCCATATTCCTTAAAAAAAATAAAAATCACATGTTCATGTGGTGACGGATAAAGAATATGGAGTGTAGCCACCCCTATTTACCGACGGGAATAATAAGAGACGACTAATATAGATAACTACGTAGGATAAGATTACTACAAAGAGAAGAAAAACTTGAATAAACCTATCCAGCCCATCGCATCAGCGTGGTATAGTAGGTTGTCAAAGACTGCTGATAGGATAGATGGACCCTATCATGCTTATTATTTATCTTGTAATGTGGAGCTGGAAAAAATGGTAGCAATCGGCTGGTTGGAAAAAATTAACAACGAAGAAGTTCTAGAAAGAGTAAAAGAGAAAAGGCAGCTGATATCTACTATAGAAATTAGAAGAGGCAAGATGGTAGGTCACCTTACACGTCACGATAACATTATAAGTAACATCATAGAGGGAAAAATAGAAGGAAAGAGAGGAAGAGGAAGACCAAGACATAGTTATAAAAACCAGATTAAGGAAAAAGTGGCGTTCGTGACGTATAAGAAGGACAAAGAAACGGCTCTTGATACCTATCAGAGAACTGGATAAAGCTGCATTGACAAGATGATGAAGATGTATAAAGGCAAAAAAAATAATTCAAAAAAGCTTCATTGCTTTTAAACAAACGAGTAAGGTTACCGTGGTACTGCCCCTCCTCTGGCTTATGCCTTTAGGGATAGGGTACTTCAAAGAATGGTAACGGACTTGTAACTCTTCAGTGGTGTCTGATGGCAGAGGTAAGCAATTGCCATAAGGAGTTTTATCTGCTCGATTGCCCCGTCCGTATAATAATATGATATTGTTATAAATTGGCAAGTAACTCTGTTTGTCTCCCTGCTAAGCTTTCACGCCTAAACTGCTGCACTAATTTCAATGAAATTTGGTATGAAGATACTTTGAGTCTTGAGTCCAGGGTACTTTTCACAGGCGGCTGGAAAAGTTAGTACTTTTAAATAAAAAAAAAAACAACCAACTAGCTAGATTTTTTATGTTAAATTTTACGACGATACTTACTTTATACAAGTAGTAAAATTAACGGACCTATAATAATTAAATGTTAACTACTATAGTTATGTTACAACATTAAAACGTAGCTCGGTAAGTATTCTGCCTTTAATTGTACTTCAATGCTAAAATATAATATTCTGAATCGTAGATGGTCTGAATGTTACTATCTGATAGCAAAACCGTTAAGCATTTATGGCAAAAAGGTCTTAGTCAGCCTTTCTGGGGCGGTAACATACTTTGAGCTTCTTTGAGCTTCTTGATCTGAAGCCATCCATGGCCAGCATTATCATCAAATGACTAAATTAATAACATTTCTAACAATGTCTTGTCATGGTGTATGCTCCGAAATGGATCGATTGTATTAATGGATATTTTTTATAGTATAGTATATCCAGTGATAAATACTATAAAAAATATCCATAATGTCCTAAACCTGTCCTATCCTATATGATGCACGATTCAGCTGGTATTCTACTCAAATAAGCATGAAATGTAATGTGATACACGAAGGAACTTGCTAGCGCGTCATCCAGTACTCATATAAACATACATTGCAGCGATCTCAACCGTGACAGTCTACATAATATATCACACGCTTCTCATGGACGCATAATTGTATTCCAGGTCGTTCTCAACAGTATCCCCACGGGATGAATGGAATATTTGCCATACATACGTGTTTCGCATAATATCTCAAGATATTGTATACATTGCGTAGTTAGCATTTTTAAAGTACTGAAATGTAATATAAAAAGTTAATGTATATTATTTTTAACCAGGTAAAACCGAAATGATAATAATAAATTAACGAATATCACACAAAGAAAGAAAGAAAAGTCACAATAACACACAGTCTGATTTCAAACAAGACGTGACTAGTGATACACATATATTTATAAATATTAGGTTTACATATGAAATGGCCATTTTGTATGGCAGGAATATAAAGTCGTTTTTTTTGTAGAATATACTATATTTTGTAATTTATTTAAAAAGTATGGTAATTTATGGAATCAAGGTCTGGGGAATATGGTGAATCTCGCAGACATTCTAATTGCAGCTCCTCTAATTTAGCGGTTGCTTGTTGTGCAGAATATGGTCTAGCGTTGTTCTGAAGCAGCAGTAGCCTAGAGCGATTGACCAGCCTCGGTTGTTTAGCAGCTAGTTCTTCCAGTGGCTGATAATAGATATCTGCCGTAATCATTGGATCAGATTTTAGAAAGCTGTAGTGAACGACACCAGCACTAGTCCACTCAACACTCACAAGTAACTTTTCGGAGTTAATTTTCGTACAGGATCCTTTTTTCATCACAGGTTGTGAAGTGATTTAAAATCCCTTCATTATTGTGCCGAATGATCAATGTAACGCATCAGTCAACGCGTGTTTGCTGGTTCGCTTCACTCAATTCATGAGGTAAGCTTTTTATTTTCCTTATTTGCTTCAAGTGAATTAGAACAGTTTTATCACTCAAAGCAAAGCTTGCAGCCAACCTTGAAGTGGCTTGCAATGCACCCGCTTCCTTCATAGCATTTAATACTTCAATACACTTTTTGCTTTCCGACGCTCTATTAGGCTTTTTATGATGGTCGAAATTTTCAGAACGAAAACGTTGGAATCCAAAACATACCGAGCTTTGTTTTGCGACGACCAGCACCATACACATCGTAAATTATTCGAGTTGTTTCTACATCACTGGTGCCACGGTAGAACTCGTACTATATATAAAGTAATATTTAAAATTTCTATCGTCAAAATGAACCTAGCGACTAAAAGCCAATAATATAGATCTTATAGACAAATTAGAATAGAATAGATTAGAATAGAATACATTTTATTGTACAACAGATATAACAGTTTACATAAATATATAGTTTACATAATACATCAATTGAATCACCGTGTACAAATGGCGGCCTTATCGCTAAAAAGCAATTTCTTCCAGGGAACCTTGCAACAAATTACGCCTAGAGACAGATTAAATGACCGTGGTCACCATCATATAATAATTTATCCTGGGTGGATCTGGATCTCAATGTAGTAGGCCAACCAAAGCAACATCCAAACCAGGTACCAAATGGACCTGTTACCAAACATGTTACTAATAGCAGTTTAAATTGAATGTTTATGCTACGATCATAAAACTCCAGATAGTTTTTAGCCAATATACAAATTTTAAGCTCCTGCTATTAAACCTGTCTAAACTGAATACACTGGACTCAAATTAAGGGATTTTGCATTAAACTGACGACATTGTTACTGAAACTGTTAAAGTTTTTATTACCATTCTTTTATTGGGTTCATTTTAACAACGTAAATTGACTTGAAAGTTAGTTTGAAGTTATCTTTAGCCTGGCATGTTGAAATGAAATTTTTTATGCCTTATAGATAGCTATAGTATAGCTATATCATATCACTATCCATCTTATATCCTTTTCATACTACTGTTATAAATTCGGAAGTAACTCTGTCTGTTAGGTTAAACCGGTGCAGCGGTTTCTTTTTTGAAGAAGAACATAGGCTACTCTTTACCGCGAAAACCGAAACACACGCAATTAGATCTGCGAGCGAAGTCAAGTTCCTTTTATTATAAAACCTATTCTTCTTTCAGAGTTTATCTAACGTCCTCGAAGCTGCTATGACTCCAACATCCGAAAAAAACGTCCCACCACAAACACCAAAGCCGAGTGCTAAATAGATAGAAAATTCTTTATTTGCACACTATAATATTACAGTTAGAAGACAGTACATAAAATGTGAGACGGAGTGTACAAAGGGCGGTTTTATTGCCAAAAGCAATCTCTTCCAGGTTTACGGGCCACCCAGCCAAACTTTGCACGGTAACCTTTGAAATTTTCTTATTTCCTGTGCTATGATATGCACGCAATACATATACAAACTTTCTTTTTTTCTATCTATTGCTGGAAATTACATTAAAATCCGTTGAAGTATTTAAAAAATTCTTAAGAACAAATAGTAGACGCTGTTTCATTTTGTACTATATAAAGAATTGACAACCCCATAATTTTAAGTGTGTTGCTAAACTATGATAATTATTTTCCTATTCGTAATTTATACTACAGTGAGAAACTGCCATGCTTCGTGCACAAATGGGCAGTTCGTACAATTCTATGAATGGTATGAATTACTTATAATAATTATAATCGCCATATCTTCAAAGTAAAATACCTAAGAAATTTAACAGTCTAAGCGTGTGTCTAAATGCTTCAGCTATAAAGTCTGCATAAAATTGCAATTGGAAAATTTTAATTACTGTATTATGGTATAAATATTGACAGGCCGTTGGTGCTGTATCCGAACATACTACAAGCAGACATATAACATAAATTTTACTGGCTTTGAACAAAAGATGTTTCAAATGATCAGCCTCGTTTTATTCATAGTGGACTTAAAACAATGGCGCGTACACTTTTGCCGATGCATTCAATAAAAGTTTTTGTTCTTTAAGTAAAACGCAATGTATATCGTCTATATGTTTACTATCGAAAGTTGTTTGGACTCTGAACATTCTGATAGGCTTTGTAAGGCACCTACAAAGTGAATACCTATTTCTGTATACTTGTGTATTGTGAAATGTTATTTATGTAAAAGCAAGGCCTTTCTTTCTTGCTTTTAAGTATTGAATGGAACGAAAATTGAGTAGGTACATGTACAACAAAATTTTATTACTTATTTTTATAAATCTGCGTAGCGATAGAATTTTTAGGATTGAAGAAAGTGCGTTAGACGACAACTATAGAGATCGAAAACTTTTACAAATGGTCAAATTGTATAAGAATTCAAATTTGTATAGTATCGTGTATGAAGTTAATTTTGGAAAGTGTCTGGAATTATTTTTCTTTAGCCAACTGCCATTCACTGCTTAAAAAAGGGTGCCAACCATCCCTGTCTTGCACAATCCGTACCCGTCTGCTGCCAGCGATTTTCTTCTAATCGTGTTTCCATCGTACCGCAATTCATACTACATTGCATTTGCCTTATCGTGGACTCCATTCTAACAATTGTTGGCTCCAACGACCATCTGCCTGCCTGGATACATTGGAATTATAAATTATCAAAAACAATATGCAATATATCCATTGGGATCCTTTAAAAATATAATTTTTATTATTAACACTTCATCGTCTGTCAAATTAATTTAAAGGCACCTGGGAAATAACATTAGTAATCGCATCGGCTCAAACCAAACCAGGCGATGCCTGTAATATGATAACCAGAGTTCTATGCAGTAGGGAATTATTATTGTTAAAAACTTGTGGAAAGTACAGGGTTAACAACACTTAAATAGCACACACAGTACTATCCTTGCTTACAAGAACTGGTTGTACCCCAGCCAAGATATTTAATAGAAGGGAGTGAACGAAAACCCTGGAGCGATAAAACTTTGAAGTTATATAATGTTGTGAGACGCAAAAGTGCCAAAGTTTGATTGGATAGACGTACGGTAGGACGCACACGTGGAATCGAGAAAGAATTCTTCTGTAAGTATATAGACCCATTCAATAAGTGAATGTTCTATTATTTTCATGTTCTATCTTTAACTTGTAAGAAGTCTTAGTCAGACAATCTTGGAGATTGGTCGTGACAGTTGATGGGTAAGGTTTTAGTGTGTTGCGATGTCCCTCCATTTATGCCAATGTTCTACATTACAAGCACATCGTAATGTAGCTCATTTGGTCTCAGTTTTTATTAAGTCGATTCATCATTTCCATCCATTTATTATTTGTACCATTGCAGTTACTACATTTACGTGTATGTAACATGACAATCGCATGAACAATCTTAAAGTTGGTATAATGCGAGAGTTCAAAACACCATATCTATCTATTAAGGGATTTCGAAGTATATGTGACTAATTTGACTAATAATTTATGTAATACTAGCTGCGCCCCACAGCTCTTGCCGTACGCTTACAAAAACTACTGCGGGGCGCAGTTGTTCTAGTAAAAGAAGAATTTGTTACTAATTAAATTATCTCTCAAACAACAACCCATAATGTCCCACTGCTGGGCTCGGGTCTCCTCCCAGAAGAGGGTTAAGGCCATACGTCCCCACGCTGGCCAAGTGCGGGTTGGGGACTGGAACTGGACTGGAAATTATCTCTCTGCCATTCTCAAATTCCAAAATCTCGTTAAAAAGGTCCAGTCTTTCCAGAATCTGAAATGGACTGACAGATATACATTTCTTTTTATTTTTTTAAACTTCATGCACACATGTACAACGGCGGGCTTAATGCCCAAGGCATTTTCTACCGGCCAACCGGTATGATATTTGGATGATGTAGAAATTTTGTGGGGTAGATGCATTGTTGGGGGATAAAAAAATATATTTGTGAAGTTACATTATTACATATACATAAAAATATAAATAAATATATGTACACGGTAATATATAAACTTTATATACATACACTATGATACACACTAATACACAAACTTTACATACGTACACTGAGAGTAGGTACTATGTTGTTTACTAATTAAGGCTTTCCTGCCATCTCGGAAAAAGGTAGTTTTTTACATTCTTCTTAAATGAGTCACGGCTTGTATTTTAAATTAACAACTTTTTCACTAAATATGCATTTAATGAAAAAGTTGTTCATTTAAAACTACAAACAGACACTTCAATTGAAATGAAGAAACTGCACGTGCATTCTTGCAGAGTCAGTTTGATACCTATAAGGCACTTCTTCGGGTATATTCTAAGTGGAAATACGCTGATAGTAGCCATTAGTATGATAATCGTCCAGAAATCCCATTTAAAAGAGTTTCCCATTTGCGTAGTACGGAACAGTCCTTAAACGTTGTAACAGCGAGAATAACAGATATTGAGTCGCAGACGCGAGTGCATGAAACTGCCTCCTCTACATACAATAGTAATAGGATGTAACTTAACGCGTCTTGAACCAGAAAAGGCCTTTGTTTTTTATGACACAAAAATAACGAAACTTTGAAAACAGGCATGGAAAAGGTCTGGTGTAATTTTCATATATTCATGACTTACTTGTAACTTTTTTGTTATCTATCACTACCCACATTCTCACTAATAAAGACGATTAATAAATTTACACGACTAATAAACACATTTGAAATACTGCAACTAGTCCTTATTCCATCAATTCTTAGCGAAGAACGACGATAGTCACTATTAGATTAGTCAGATGACTAATCTAATAGTAGGCAGATGCCTGCATCTAATTGCCTCCCTCATACCGTGAACGAAAACCTTGCAAAATGAAAACAAGGCCTTAAAAAATGAAAATCAAAACGCGGAATGTTACGTTCTATAAACCCAACCCTTACTTCACACATTGCAGAGAGCGCTAGCACCCGTATTTGATGGCGGCAATTACACTTTCTGCGCGGTGCTATGCTTTTTATTAACAACAACAACAGCCACAAAAATTAACATCGGTTATTGCCAACTATGCTAGCATAGATGCCACTTTGTGTATTTATTTGTCAGTTAGTATGAATGATGTGTGGTTAGATTACGTAAACTTTTGTTTTCAAAGCATCCTAGAAACTGGTTGATACACGCCCTGGGTTTGACGTGATGAAAAGTTTTTTTTCTTTTAATCACCGTGTAGAAAGTGACTATCGCCACTCATTAACTGTTTCGAACGAACGTCACAAATTTATTTAAGACTTTAAGGACAACATTAGAATTAAAATATTTAGAATACATTCCTAATCAGTGTTATTCTATCAGGCCTAACTCTGCTTCACCCTAAAGTCGACTGGTTAAAAATGCACATGGCATTAAGTCCGCCTGTGTAACAATTCTGCATAAAGACATAATTTTAAGAAATAAAAAATCTATTATCTATCATTTCCATCGATATTATTTCTCTGAATTAAATGTGAAGGACGTTTGGGTGGAAGTCAAAAAGGTTTATAAAAGGTTTTAGCTGGTTACTTTTTGTAAATGAAAATACAACGTTGATTCGTCGTTGTTGATAAGTCGTTGGTTCTAAATGCAAAATATAACTAGTTGACTTTGATGTAAAAAGAAACGTATAGAAAACATTATTGAAATGGAACAAATACAGAATAAGGTAAAATCCATACTACAAATTCTTCTTTAAATAAGTTAAAAATTAGATAATCATGCATTCGCAATGAGTATGGTGACCACTACTTTCAGATTCTGCTCATGTTTTCCATCAGGCAGAGTAGGGTCACATTGGCAGGCTTATATGTGTATAAACTACCTTGTTGGTCTAGCGGTTGAAGTATGCGACTGCCGATCGAGAGGTCTCGGGTTCAAATCCCAGTTATTAGTTAGTTTTATTATATAAATAAAGGAGTTTGGAACTTGGATTCTGAGCCTCGGAGAGCATGTAAA
Source organism: Hyphantria cunea (assembly GCA_003709505.1). Classification (NCBI taxonomy): domain Eukaryota; kingdom Metazoa; phylum Arthropoda; class Insecta; order Lepidoptera; family Erebidae; genus Hyphantria; species Hyphantria cunea. The sequence goes on along the minus strand of PKRV01000430.1, from coordinate 713,616 downwards.
ACTGTCGGCCCTTCGCCTGATCTCTCCTTGATCGTATCGGTTAACCTTCCCATCGGATTATGAGAGTGAGGGAACAGAGAGTGCACCTGTGTTTGCGCACACACTTGTGCACTAAAATGTCTCCTGCGTAGTTAGCTGGTTGAGACTGGCCGCCGTGGCCATAATCGGCTAGGAGAACACCATATGTATATAATAAAGAAGTGTGTAAATTGTTCTTGAAGTAATATTTTGGATATATTTAGAGCAAGTGAAATGATAGAAATGATACGCTGCATTATGTGCTAGCTCTTAATATACCCATGCAATAACTCAAGGCACTGACAAAATTTATGTGGCATAACTTTGGTTTCTAGTTCCAATTGTTTCGTACTGTTGCAATATACAGGCTTTACTCAAAACTGGATGAATTCCAAATCTTCAGCTCGTATTAAATTGGTTTGGAAGCGTTACAGAGTAGCCATTTAATATGATATCAGTATAGCGTTATTCGTTAACTCATTTGTGTATACAAGAAATTCACCTCCAAAGTTAAAATAAATATAAAATGTAGTGTCAATATAGGACTGTGTCTTATCCCGTGCAGTTGAGCTGAAAATTTTGCTCTTAGCAAATAAAACTCTCAAGGAGTATTTTAATACAGTTTATAGTTATTTTACAACAACATAATTTATGTTGCTTAAAGTAACTATTACTAATTGACTTGTACTATTGACTTTGGTACTATTAATACTGTTGGTTTAAGCAGTAACCACGCCGCATTCTACTGCGCCAACTATTGTGGGTTCAAATCCCGCTTCTTGTGATCCATAAATTGTTATTCTGAGTCTGGGTATTCCTTGTCTCCGTTTCGTGTAAGTTCGTAAAGTCCTCCGTGACATAGGATGTATATTCCTAATGCGGAAGTTGTCTTTTTAAAAAGAAATAAATAAATTTACTACCAAAACAGTATATTGTCAATAATACTTTAACACAAATTTAATACCGCTGTTGATTTATTCGCCTTACGCATCCCATTGCCCGAGCACACGGCTGCAGAATACTCTCCGGTAATATAATCAATCGAGCCAGTGAACATCCTTGCCTTAGTAAGAAGCCTGACTAAATGATTTGAATGTAAAATAATATTTATTTTTCACATAAAAATTTTAATCTAAAGGAAATGAATTCTATAATTGATAAAAATAATATTAATAAGTTTTAACATCAAATAGAATTGGATAATATTTTCAGGGTGTAATTAAAGAAATTTTAGTGTTTAGACATACTACAAAGGATTCAGCAATAAACGTCAGCTTTGTCTAGCCGAGATTGATTATAATAATTAGTGATTGTAAATGGCAAAATGATATTATTCACAACTGGCACTCAACTCGCTAAAAATGAGAGATTACATTACAAAAAAAAACTCATGAAGTTACAAAAAGCAAGTAATTAGTATATGTAGTATTTAAGAATTATTTTAAATATCACGATTACTCTTAGAAATAGCTTTCAATAGATCCATATCAGAAAAACATGTATTTCACGACTAACTTTTGTATAAAGGCTTTAATCGGATCGGAATTGTTGAATTTTATTTTAACGAGTTCCTCGATCCGATCCTTAATATCATTTTGATCCCCTTCATATTGTATGTTATTCTTCGGTAAGAGATACTGATATATTAAAAGAGATAGATAGATTACAATCTGAAAATTGTCTAACACATTAGAGGTGTATTGAAGAAAAACCAGGGACTTTTGAACATTATTATGAAGACAGTTTTATTTTGTTTATATTTCTGGTTTATATTTGCATAGTGAATGGATTACGTTAAGAAAACATCATGTTTGAACAGTTTTAAGGTTCTTACAATATTTATTTATGGTATCTATAATATTATAAATGCTAAAAGTAGCGCTGTCTGTCTAGCTGTCTGGCTAAACCGCTGCACCAATTTCAATGAAGTTTGGTATGGAGATACTTTGGTTTTGTAGGAAGGACATAGGCTACTCTTTACCGTTATGATAGACTTACACACGGGAGGAGCCACAAAAAACTAGTAGACGAATAAATACCTTGTTGATAATGTTATATATTTTTATTATCTACCTGCAATTTCGCAAAAGAATGATAAAGAATTGCTATTGTTAAAAGACAAACATGACAGTCTCAAACTTCAAGAAGATAATTCCTTAATCCAAATACAAAGTATGTAATATTCAAAGATAATCCGGGTGGTATGAGTTCTTAAAAAACTTGAATTAAACCCCAGTGGTATAATAGGAGAAACCCCTTTTTTATAGTGATATCAATATTTCAATATCAATATTTCGGACATTTTAACACACAACGCCATCTAGTCCCAAACTAAGCAAAGCTTGTACTATGGTACTTGATAACTGATATTAATACTTATATACTTTTTTTTTGTAAATACATACATATTATACATAGAAAACACCCAAACTCCGAAACAAATATTTGCAGATCATACAAACGTTTGGTCCGACTCAGGAATCGAACCCGAGACCTCATGGACAGCAGTTGCATTCGCTACCACTGCGCCACAGAGGCAGTCAAAAAACATCATCTATATCTGTTATGTATATAGATCTGTTATATATATAGATATTTATATCTGTATGATGTTACAGCATAAAATTAAATAGAAAAACAGTATTATTTTGCAATACTTGGTGTCAAATCATAAATCAAAACACGTACCAATGTACTTTGAGAGAGACAAATAAGGAAAACTTTACCTGCCGTATTCAGAAAGCTGTTTGGTGATACAGGGAATTAACGACAATGTAATCTGGTGAAAACTCCCAGCATTGTTTCTTAGACAACTGTTTCGAATTTTAAGTATGATAAGGGTAGGTTTAGGAATGTTGAAGTTGAGTTAAGATATAGTTGGTAAACTGTTGACGATAATATGATACAATTTGAGTGGGCTAAGAAAAACATAACAACGAAAACTACTTAACAAATATCCTCGTGTTATTAATCCGTGTAGTGGGTATACTTGTTATGATTTTGATCATTTGTAACTGTATGTATTACTGTTTGTTTTGTTGTATTTGAACTGTTCTACGTTTTGTGTCATTCTAATATGCTAATTTATGTACATATATATGTACTGTAAATATTTCTATTATCTCTAAGTTCTGTTGGAGTTTTTTGACTAAAGACTTTGTTAGATTCTTAGGAAAACGTTGATTAATGGAAAAATATATTTCTTTTTTCTTAAAACTTAGTCTTTTATGGGATATTTTCTCAAATTCATGAGCCAAAACCTTACTATTTTCTTTAAACTGAGGCAAGGAATCTTTTTCTTACCGAAATACTTTTCAAGCAAATAAATGTTTCAAATATTCAACAGCCTCATAAAAAATATATCTACGATAAAAATCCCAAGATTCCTATTAAAAAATAGCTCATATGTACTAATGATATCTCATGGGAAAATATGCCGTCTTCTAGAAATATCTTGCCACTTTGTACATGTTAAATATAAATTTTGAACGTCTCGAGGGCGTTTGGTTACTTGAGTAATATAAACGACCTTCGTCTTGAGATTAACGAAGATAAAATACAGTGCAAAGCACACTACATTACAGAATTGCAACTTAAATTTTACTCATCCGTCTATTTGAATTCCATAAAATCGTTGACTTTATTTTTTTTTCATAAGATTGGTCTATCAAACGTAATATTAATTATTACAGTCAGAAATTAATAAACGATATTAAACATACTTGTTTCTTCCCAATGTATTCTATGAGAGAATTTTATGAGTTGTTTGCGATTGTCATAATATCCTTATAAATCAAATCTAAAATAGTATGGTAAAAGGTATAGTTTGTTTGTTCCTTAAAATTTATAATGTGTTTTTAAATATCCATTGATTTTTATAAATTACCGTGGCCGATTTGGAGATTATAAAATAAACTTCGGACTGAGGGCACCCGGAGCAAAAAAATATTTTGAGGTGGGGATTTTTTTACGGTGTCAACTTGGGTTGATTGTGCAGTGCAATTGAAATGATATCGAACCTTACATCGTGTCCTGCACGCTAAATAACCTGATTTAAAATGGCCCAGTTTTGAGTAGTAAAAATTTAATCATTAAAGGCACATAAAGTTTGGCGTCAAAACCTTTCGAAGAAGTGTAAAACGATCTCTTAGTAATATTCAGTTTACTTACTTAGTTGAATGAAATGACATGTGTATGAAAATCCATTTTAGTGCCTAAACAGTGTGAAGTACATTTATTTGATAATCGACTTGGATAACTGTTCTCGTCATTTGAATATAAATCATGGTGGCTCGCGTACGATTGAATTTCTCAATTCCATTTCATTCATATTGTGTTTTGGGCGCACTGATCCAAGTACGGTTTTATTTCAACTCTGTTTGGTTAATAAAATATTCAAATGTGTTTTTGTTGATGGGAATATAATGTGTGCAAACGGATCGGCATTTTTTAAATTTACATTTGAATGTTTAAAAAAATTAAACAAAAAAGTGATATTTGGAATTTTGAAATTAAATATAATATGGTATGAAAGATGTTATAAAAGTTATATCAAAGTATTATAATTATTGTGGTTGTATATCTTCTCTGTGGGTTCTCGATTCATTCGTTTTGCTAATTTCAAAACATTTGATAAAATTAATAGCAGACAGACTTCATTTCATTCAAATTCAATAAAAAGCTGCCGTACAGTCAGTTACAAAATGACTTGTTTTCTCTTCAGATTTATCTTTAAAATAAATCTCTTTTAAAGCATTGCTTTGTGGGTGTGACAACAAGTCTTGTCTTCTAGATCCTTTGTGAAAGTTTAAAGCCGTCGCAGCCGCGAGCATATCAGAGCTAGAATCGAACTACAAACATTCTTTTCAACCCACCTGTGTTTCTGAAGTAACAGACTTTTTAGTTTCCATGGTCATCATTTCTGACACTTGAAAATTTCTTAAACTTTTTCCGTACTAACTTTTTCAAGATATCATAATGAAAGTGAAAAAATTAAAGAAAATTACATTTAAAATAGAAATGAAACTTATTATAAGGGGATACCTTTTCAAGAAGTAGAGCCACGTTAATATCAGCAAGAATGGGCAGCCAGAGCACAGAAGACCAACCTAAAATGGCAGCGTTTGTATTGTCGTGTTCCATGAGTGAGTGCGAGACCGGATTACCAATGATGCAGAAGCAACTTTATAGGTCGCTATAGTGTGGGTCACCATGCCCTTTGTTGCATTGTCTGCACTCGCAATGACAGTTGTGACCACTACTCTTGGATGCTGCACTTTTCATCATGTAAAGTAGTATCACATTGGCAAGGTTATATATAAAAAAAATACCTTGATTCAAAAAGGTTAAATTGTTTTTGGTTTAAAAAGAAATAACATTCCTATGTGAAAGAATATAAAACAAACCAGTATTCACTAAAACAGAACCTATCTAAATAAGCGACGAATAATTCGCAGTCCTATTTTATTCCAAAGAAAAAATCTGTCAAAAACACTCAATACAAGAAATATCTTAAGCCCCGAAGATGTGTTGTTAAAGCCACATTCGCAAAACTTTATGTAAAGGACGGTTTTATCTTTTTGGCTTAGAAGCACTTGTTGAGGTGTTGAAAATACTTTTTGTTTCGAATCGGGCAATGAATAATGAGGAAGTTTTGTACTTGGCCTACTTTGTGTTTAGACTTAAAATAAGTAGGTTGTTAGGCTTTTAAGTTCTGTCTACTTTTCAGTATCTCATGAAAAATGTTCTTGTAAAGATATTGAGCGACAAAAAATTTAAAGCAATTTTTAAGAAAGGGCAAATCAGGTTCTTTCTATTCTGTTATGGGGTATTAAAGCGTGGACATGAAATTATGTGAAATTTATATTATTATACGCCGTATTATGTAAGTTTTATATCACTTTATATCACCCTACATTGTACGAGGATACGTTAGAATTGAAATGACTAAAACTATATGGTGTTCCGTTATATATTTCCGATGTCAAGTCTTGTCATCACCTCCTCACTAAAGCCTTACAAAAAGATTTTCCGGCTCGACCGGAGTGATCACAGAAAACCGGTGTGAAACAGCGCTTGCACTATGTTTCACCGAGTGAATGAGGATACCGGAGGCCCATAACCCAACCCCTCCACCCATTCCCATCCTCCTTCCCATCCCCCGAACGCCTCCAACGCACTTGTGACGCCTCTGGTTTTGCAGAAGTCCCTGAGCGACGGTAATCGCTTACCATCAGGCGATATGTGTGCTCGTTTGCCCGCAATTCCAAAAAAAAAAGGTCACTAAGAACCCCCTACAGACATAGGTAAACCTTATGCTGGAATTTTCTTTACTAGGTAACTCGTGTAAACATTTTTAGATGACAGGTATTGTGTGGTTCAAAAAATTACACGGATTTTTTGTGTGACGTGTGTAGAATTTTCAGGAGTAGTTTACAGTTGATGGTATTATACAGTGCATCACCATCCTCTATATTTCATAGCGCGGTGAAATATAGCCTTTTAGCATTAGTGATATATACGTCGAAAAAACAAAAACAACTCCAGGATTTGTGAACTCACTTTTGATATCCATACGGCAATGTTGTTAAAAAGTGAGTTTTAAGTCCAATTGTTCAAGGTATACGAAGCAAAAGAGCGGACGGGTAGCCAAATTACGACTTCTTAGTGGAGACCCGCACAGCAGTAGACGTCGATAGGTTGATTGGAACTTTCTGTGAGAATATGTTATCAATCTGATCGAAAAAGTATGTTTGACTATCACAGGCCTAATTGAAAGCTAGCGCCAGGCTTTCATCTGACATATTGCTGAGTTAGGTCCATTTTTTATCCTGCAAAACAGTTTTTATTTATTTCTGTGTATCGCGGTCTTAACGCTCGATATTCTTTTCCAGTCAAACTTAGGATGGTGTAGAAGTTTCTATTACGTGTATTTTTAACAACTGACGCAAAAGTAGGGGTTTTAAAAGTTTGACGTCGATGTCTGTATGTGTGTGTGTCTGGCATCACAGCTCTCAAACGGATGGACCGATTTCGATGTGTTTTTTTTCATTTGAAACCCAGTTTTTTGCAGTGGTTTTTAACTTATACTTGGTTAACATCAGTCCAGCAGTGTAAGAGTATCAACTCTTTTCTAAAATATTGTAAGGCATTTTTGCTGTCGATTACTTGACTAAGTGCTTGGTATAGGAGTTTTTTTTATTTTTTTATTTAAGCTTGTTATTTATTTTTGTTCTTGCCTAAATAATATATTTTCTTTCGTCTTTCTATTTGTAGGGAGGCATGGCTCTCCCACTGTTAAAGTTAGTTGTTAAATAAGTTCTGCACGCGTAAATCTTGAGCTGACTATTAAAAACAAGCCATAAAGCAAATTATACAAAGAAGTAATGTGAGGTATAATGCCATAAGTATGTATGTTCGGTGCTGGTAACAACCTAATCTCTGTGTTACAACGGTAGTGATATTGTTCCGCCTTTGATAGCAACGTTCGTCAATTGTGTTTAACGTTCACCAGTGACTAGGGTTGTCACTATCTAAATATATAATACCAGCCAATGTCTGCAGTTTCTCTTGAAATAATGCAAGTGAATTAAAACATAAAATAGTAACATATTACTTAAAAGAAATGGCTATCATAAAACGCATTCCATTTTATACACGAAGTTAATTTTATGAAAAAAAATCTTTGAATCAATGCAACTTTAACAACTCCCAAAGATGGGAGAACAGGGTCTTGTGAAAATAACAGACGCATAAAAAATTGCTTAATTAAATCCAATTGGGAGCAACAGGTAGATGCTCACGTACACACACCACCTGTTAAACTCAAAATATTTCTTTGATGTTTTTGGTCTATCACCAGTAGAACTTGCTTATATCACTAGGAGATAAGTAAACTGATCTGATGGTGACTGTCGAAGAAGCACAAGTGCGTTTTCGCCTTTGGGTTTTTTTTCAATGGCTTTGTATAGAAGAGGTACTTTGATTCTTTTGTAACGTAACTCGTGTAAAAGCAATAGAATTGTTTAATACAAGTCACCTGTTCAACTCTCCTCCACTACTCTTGGATTCCGCTTATGATTCCCATCATTTTGGCAGGGCCATACATAAAAAAAGAAATTTTAGTATCACTCTGGTTGAACTGACCTATGGAAATTTTTTATCTATGCAATAAATAAAATGGAAGTGTCGGTTTGTAATCTCAAATTAACAGGTGTTCACTAAATATATATGAATTTATCTACGATGAAAAAACAACTTTTTAAATGTTTGTCTGTGTGGCGACTTCCACATACAGCGCCAACAGAAATATACTAAAGCGCCATCTACCGAAGATATACTGAACTAAGGAGTAACGAAGGAAACTGAGAAACTACCAATCCTACAGCGCGCAATAGAAGTTCTCGCGCAGATTAACATATATACAACGTCCCAACATCAACCGTTGGGGTAGTGGCCCGCCAGGCACGATCACCTCGCCTGGTCGGAGGATTCTCCCTTTGTGTTGGAAGGATATGACACCCGTTCCTCCACAGTCTGTATGTTTATTTCGACTTTCACTCGCATATAGCTAATGATATGAGGGACAACAAAAATCATAATGTTACCGTGTTTGTTATTGTGAAGGTATAACAACAACCGCAAGAAACACCGCTATCATATTTTTTTTTTAATTCATCACTGGACCATGTGACGGTAGATTAATTTTTTCAATGTCGTATATGATTTTCATTCTCAAATCGGTTGAAAATATTGCTGTTAAAGGTAGATTTTCCCATATAATACCCAAATTCTTTGTTTGATCTTTATACGAATCTGACCATACTGATAAGTGGCAAAATGGAGAAGATGCAGACTTTTTTTTTTTTTTTTTATATTTAAGCTGCCAAAATGACTCTTCCCTGCCTGATGGAAAGCATGAGCAGAATCCAAGAGTGGTGGTCACCATCCTCAATGCGAATGCAGCATGGTGACCCACACTATGGCGGCCTGGGGGGAAGGGGGATGGTGAGGGCGATAGGGGGCGTTGGATTGGGGTATGGGCCTCCGGTATCCTCACTCACTCGATGAAACACAGCGTAAGCGCTGTTTCACATTGACGTGAACATATATATGTTTCTTTCGAATATAAATACAGTAAAGCGTGCACACAAATAAGCATAATAATTATGTCTTGCCACACTATATTTAATTCTCCACAAAATCATTTTGTGGCAACCCTAAAAACGACATATAACATTACATTTTATCGCCAGCCTTATGAGACGGTCGTCATACAAGAATTTAGTGTTGCGTCTTACTACATTTTTATTTCGCACCAAATAAGTGTTATATTATACTTCTCGAGAACAATGGATGTCGATAGTAATATATATGTTTTTGTGTTATTAGATTTAGTCATTGATAAGCTGATAAATGGGGAGTAAATATATCTCAATATATCTTACTCTCTCTTTCTCTAGCTGTCGTTATAGAGTTTAACAAGCTAAACTCCATTAAAAAAGCTGCTAAACTTACATTTAAGGGTCACTAATCCTGCGTTCAGAGTATGATACATACTGATTATATACAAATTACACCTAAACCAACACCTATTTTACCGGGGGTTTGCGATACTGAGCTAACTGACCACGATACTGTGATTGTTGGCATTGGCAGTTACCTATCGTGTAAAACATTTTTGTAGACACTGTCAAAATTTTTGTCGAATCGGACAACTTCTGTAGGTAGTTTGTGATATATTTAGGTAAATTTTAAGCACTTCTCTCGAGACAGTCTGAAAGGTCTGTTTCTAAAATATTTAGAAGTAATGTATAAACTTTAATTAACCTTAATCCTATCTATAGTTTGTACTAAAGCGGAGCCATTTAGTTTTCTCCTATAATCCATCTAACTTAGCCCAATTCAAACTTTTCTGAAGTAGTTTTTGTTAATCAACAAACTTTAACAAAACAAATTAAATAAATTAATGACTCTGTGAAAATGTGCAGACTTACTGAAAATAGTAAAACAAAACATTTATTTTCAAAGAAAATAATGCCAACATTTTTAATCGAAAGGTAATATAGTTTAAAATGGGGAGGGTGTTTATTCTAAAGGGGTTTCATCATACTCTATGACTCTGGATTTGCATAAAAAGTATAAAATGAAAAATTTAGGCTAGTTCGATAATAGACTCACCTAAGTATTTACGTTAAGTAGGCTAAATAGTCCAGTTTTTTGCAAGCTACTGCAGAGGAAAATCATAAAATATGACAACAAGAGAATCTAACAATAACCTTCTTTGCTTTCCTCTCAAAAAATTTCAACAGAAGTGCTCTGTTTTAAATATTGTAAAACGCAAAATACTGTAAAACATTGTCAATATAAGCTAGATACTAAATAATTCAACACACGGAAACATAATGCGATTATTATTAAGCCTCTCGTCGTTTTGTTTCAATAAAGGAGACGACAAAAGCGTATTGTGTTACGTGCTTATTCAGTAGACTGTATTCTTACCAAAGATTCCACAATTGCAATACTAATTCATTTCTCTGTTGCACTAAAGACCCGTCTATAAATTTGTTTGCACTAACATATATATCGGGTCAATTAAATATGATAAATTTTCTAAGAGACAGTAAACAATTATTAATGAAAAGAACGTTGGGCAAAAAGATAGCATTTTCTAAAGTTTGATCCTAATTGAGGAATTTGATAGCCAGTTGCTACTAAACAGAAACAAAAAAAAATATGCCACATATACTAGGTTCTGTGCAAATGCTGTTCGTCGCTAAACATTCGAGAAAAAATTTCTTAGCATTAGCCTTCTATAATATTATTAATAACCGGCTCAGGAGATATTACAAGAAGAACAGGGAAGAAAAAGTTAGCAACAGCCCCCAATAAAGTGAGTGAAAAGTGCTGAAGAGTTTATTTGAGAATAAATTATTTGAAAAATTAGTTTAGTATTGAACAGCCTGTTTGTCGAGGACGGTCATTCACACTGATAGCTGTTTTGTAGGAGGTAAACGCGTAGACGTATCGCTTGATGGTAAGCGATTACCACGGCCCATGGATACCCGCAACACCAGAGGCGTCACAAATGCGTTGCCAGGCTTTGGGGAATGGGGAGGGGTCGAATGGGGACTCCGGTTTTCTGTGAGGCCGTGGTATCACCTCGGTTAAACCTACCCATTCATACCGAAGCGTGGCTGGCGTGGAATAAATAAATAAATAAATGTTTCGGACAACTGACACGCAACGTCATCTAGTCCCAAACTAAGCAGAGCTTGCATTATGGGTACTAAGCAACTGATATAAAGACATATATACTTTTTTTGTAAATACATACATATCATACATAGAAAACACCCAAACTCCGAAACAAACATTTGTAGATCATACAAACATTTGACCCGACCCGTAATCGAACCCGAGACCTCAAGAACAGCAGTCGCATACGCTACCGCTACGCCACCGAGGCAGTCAAATGGCGAGATATTGATCACTCATTAGACAATCACAATTTTATGCCTTTTGCAAATTAAAACAAACACATTATGATCGCGGATGAACTAATCATTCCTATATTTATTTAAGATCGCTATGATGACCTTCATTTATTTGTTCACTCTCATCTTTCGGTGTACATAGATGGATCAACGACTTTGATACACTGGCTGGTGACGTGGCGTATAGCTGCACTAAAATGGATCTTCCTGGAAAAGCTGCTTTGCAGTGGAGAGAGCTGTAAGCGAACCGATGACAAAATTTATTTCGTTAGATAGAGACCATGGACCATGAATCTATTCATTAATGTTAGAATTTGTTTTCGGTATAAACAAATACAAATTGTAGCTTTACACACCAGACTACCTTTTTAATAGTGCTTATGTGATACCAGCAAAACTTTTCTCTTAACTCTGTTCTCTGAGTTAACCTTTTAATAAATGAATTGTCACCTTCACTAGGTTTTCTCCACTATATGAAAAGAGGGTAAAAGACAGCTACAGGGGGCACCTGATTGTACGTGAACACCACAATCTCTAGATACTTACAACCCAATACACACAAGTATGTCATTGACTTTTGTGTTCCCTTCCTCACCAGAGTTAAGGGCTTTGGGTCTGGATATCCGTTTTATTAGATAAAAAAATATTATTACGTTTTTAGACCCACAATTCAAGAATAAAGTTTGAAAGAAATTCTTAAGAGCGCGACTTATCTTTTTAATTTTGCCTCGGTTCACTTGAAGGCCAGATTGCATTGTTAGCGCTTTTAAACTTCCATTTTGTTTTTAGAGCAATATTTTTGAAGCTGATGGAAACTAACCAACAAACTTAAGCTTAGCTTGCGAAGCAGTTTTAATCCGAAAGCTTTATTTTAAAGATTCTTACCTAACTACTATGTGAAATGCAGAAAATAATTTACTTCCCGAAGAAGCATATATTATAGATGTTTGTAATTCTGCTTGTTGCGAGTATTTTTACCATGGAAGAGAGATTTTAAGACCTTATGAGTAACGTCTTTAAAAACGTATCTCTTAAAAATGCGCATTTACATATACCGAAAGATTAAATACCAGCGGTTTGTTTTATATTAATTTTAATTTAAATACCTCGTTTCTACTTAAATAATCTAACGACACCTCAAACACCGAAATCGATGAAGCTGTTTAGGCTACGGAGCGTGACAAAGAACTATACATACATACTCGAAAAACATATCGCTCCTCTTGGTGCATTAGGGAATAAATTATTCTTCTTCATTTGAGTTAAACCTTAAATTCTCTAATATTTCTAACATAATTATTTTGGTCACAGAACCCATCCCATCAATTTCCGAAACATTAAACACTAGTAAATGTTAGTCGCAAGTGACTAATAAATAACACAGAGCTGGATTTGGTTATGCACTATTTTAATGTAAATGTCACAATATTTAAATCATATATCCTGTGCTACTTTTCAAAGTGTCGTATACCCAATTAATTCACTGTTGCAAGCGATTATTTTAACTAAAGGATTTAAAAAAGAATGCTAGTAATGTATGACCACGACAGTGAGTGTATGTGACCCATTTACAACAACAATCCATAATGTCCGGCTGCTGGGCGCGAATCTCCTCTCAGTTACTCCTCCTCTCTCTCTCTCTCTCACTCCTCTCAGTTGGTTAAGGCCATACGTCCCCACACTGGCCGAGAGCGCGTTGAGGACTGGCAAGATAACGATGTGGCTACGCAATCTTGCCGTTGGATGTTTTTAAGCCTCTCAAAGGACTCCAAGCTTCACGATTGTTATCCTATGATAACAACCGGGACCGACTTCTTAACGTGACCTACCGATCTAGGAGACGTTCATGGTATTGTGTCGCCAGTGGTCACCCATCCAGGTACTGACCACACCGTGGTTGCTTACCCTCGGTACTTGTTTTCATCACCGCGTGCAAAGGGACTATGAGTCCCTCCTGATGATGAATATAATTAGTTTTTATATTGAATTGAGGTATATCGTACACAACTGAAAATATCTTTCGAAAATTAGCGTAAAAATATGTTTCGAAACAATGTCTTTTAATGGAAAGACATGTTTTAAAGTAATCATAATGTAATGAGCGGTGGAACTAAATATAAATTACAGTTCCCGATAGGGGATTCAAGTGTAAAGTAAAAGTTTTAAGACCTTTATTCTCTTGTAACATATTTTGTAGGTTTGGTTACATGAGAGCGCGTAATTTTTTTAATCTTTTAGTTTCTTTTTAGTACGGCTACTAAGCAGTACAAATTTAATAGTAGTCATGTGATCAAGTGCTGTCTATATCTGACAAATATCTAAGTACAGTGTTAATTTTAATAAAATTTATGTCACAGAACATGGACTAAAAGCCTATTTTAAATAACTATAACAATCCTAATTGTCGAATAAAAAACATAATAAACATATAGATAGTAGAGAGAATTCTTTTTTTTTAAGACTGCTGACTGCTCCCGTATTAGGAATTTACATCCTGTATCGCGGGGGAGTTTACAAACATATTTGACTGCCTCTGTGGCGCAGTGGTAGCGAATGCGACTGCTGTGCAAGAGGTCTCGGGTTCGATTCTTGAGTCGGGCCAAATGTTTTTATGATTTGAAAATATTTGTTTCGGAGTTTGGGTGTTTTCTATGTATAATATGTATGTATTTACAAAAAAAAAGTATATAAGTATTATATCAGTTATCTAGTACCCATAGTACAAGCTCTGCTTAGTTTGGGACTAGATGGCGTTGTGTGTTAAAATGTCTGAACATATTTATTTATTTATTTTATATACATAATACATAAAGTATGGGGCAACACATTGTTTTATCCATAAATTGTTTTTCTGAGACTGGGTGTTCTTTGTATCTGTTTCATATATGTTTGTAAAGTCCCCCGCGATACAGGATGTAAATTCCTAATGCGGGAGCAGTCTTAAAAAAAGAATTCTCTCTACTATCTATATGTTTATTATGTTTTTTGTTCGACAATTAGGATTGTTTAGTTATTTAAAATAGTCTTCTTGGAGATTAAAACCCACAAAACTTGGCTGAATAGAAAGCGGCGTGGCGACAGCTTAAAGAGTAGATGTACAGAAATAAAGTTTAGAACAATTCGTGTAGAACCGCAAAGTTCGTCCCTGTCTTTATGAATCGTAGTTAAACCATTAAAAGTCGTCGACCCCTAGAAACAATCACGTTATTATTCGAGGTGATTACACGTTGAGTGCTGATCTCTGATTAGATTTAACGGCGAGGGGCGGTTTGTCGACTCAACCCTTAATAGGCTAAGAAAAATTCTTCAATGGTTTTTAAGGAAGTAATTTACTTTGTAAACGCTGGTTAGATTAAGTTTTTTGTTTCAAAATGTATGTCGTTGATATTTAAGGTAAGAATATTTAGTACGAAACCAGAATGGTTTAAAGAACTAAATATACGACAACTTAATTTATTGACATAATACGTAAGTATGTTATGAACTTTGTGGAATGCTACGGAATAAATGCTTATCACAGGTTTTATATCTGGTTCGGTCGAACTTTGCCATTTTTTTTTAGCCTGACTGCTAAAGTAACGATCCATTAATAAATGGGTTAACAATAACAATTTATATTTTATATAGCAACAATAAAAACTGACCCAAGACTTGACTCATTCTAAAAAAAATTTTTGAATGCTCCATAATTTCCTACTTACCATGATATTTTAACGGTCCAACAAGGATAAGTCTACTGGCTCCTTTTCATGTCGGAAAACGGGCAGATTTAGACCAAGAGTGACAGCTATTGTCCTAGTGTCAACTGCTATACAATGCCCAAGGAATAATGCCGCCTTCAGATAACATCTTTTTAAAGTAAAAATTTTTTTCTGTAGAGATTAAATTTAAACTAAGGAAAGGTAAATGGGAACCTAAAATCGTTGTTTAGTAAATGAATTCATCGTTTTCCATAACTCATTTTTAAACTTCATTTCCGTGCAGTTTTAAAAGTAACATATAATTTTTAAGAAAAGTTCAGTAATTAAAAGTAAATCTATGGAAAACTTAGCCGAGTATGTAGTTATTACATAAGATTTCATCGCACCTGAAAGTAAGGCGTTTGTTTTCGTTTTTAATTAAATTTAAATTTACTTTTATTACCTTAATTTACCTATGACGAGGATCGGGAGCTATGTTTGTCCAATACAAAAGGAGGATGGCGTAATTCAACGATTGGTTTCAGGAAGTTGCATACATTGAATATAATGAATGGCATGTAACTTTTGGTAAATGTTGAGACGCAATCTTCGTAAGATGGGACGTTTTTTTTTCACTGTTTTTTATGATATATGAGTCAAACGAGCAGACGTATCTCCTAATGGTAAGCGATTACCGCGGCCCATGAACACCCGCAACACCAGAGGCGTCACAAGTGCGTTGCCGGCCTTTTAAGAAGGAGTATGCTTTTTCTTGAAGGTTTGAAGGTCGTAATGTATCTTAAAGTATATCTACTAACTTGATGTATGCTAAAAAAACACATTTGTATATTTTGAAATTAGCTTTGATGGTTTCGAAACTGGTATGCAAATAGCCGTTTGTATAACTATGCATGGCTGATATAAACTGATAACAATCTTTTACATTGGTCAATTTATCCTCAATGTAAAACAAGAGTCTCCTAAAAATTTTAACAGATTCAATTTTAAAACATATTGCGTAATTTTGTATATTCATAGACTCCATACAACCCTGCTCAGGAATCTAATTAAATTTATTTTATGAACGTCGTCTGAATCCAATCGCTTTATAATATGTGGAATAAAGTAATAAATCTCTTATCCTATGAACAACAATTTATTAACAGAAAGCATTTTTGTTTATTTTGATAAATAAAGTTTCAAGTTTCCTTCTTTATGCACTTATATTGTCCTGCGTTATTTGTGCCCTAAATCGCTTCTAACGTCACCCATGGGATAATTATGGGGGTGACATTCTGATTTCTTAATCCGTCACCACAAGGTTTTCCATAAATCTCTTGTCAAGCCAGCTCAAAAACCATAGTTATATTCGGTTTCTACAATCTTATTGTACGTAGTAATACTAAGCAAGTTTCCTCTCCGAGGAAATTCTGAAAACTACTATTACTTATACAGAAGTAGTGTAGTAATGGAAACCATTCTTAAGTAGGTAATGTTTCGCGTAAATCTTGATTCAGAGCATTGCTCGTACATCGTCTTCATTTCGTGTTTCATTTACAAGACTGTATTCCATTTATGATTTTGCCACAACTAACTCTTAATAAGAAAATAAATATTATTTTCTTATAAAAACATGTACGACAGTACTGGCTTTATGAGAAAACCACCTCTCGACCTTCTCTTAAATTAATACTGACATTAGCCTCTAGTAAATAGAGTTCTTATTAGCTTGTTCGGGTCTTTTTCTAAGATAAACTATTGACGGATATAGGAGCTCTCATTCAGTAGCTAAGATTGGTATTTATTAATAATTGTCGGAATAAGACAGATATTACGTCCAATAATATGTGTAGAAAGGGCGTATCTTGTCAATTATGGAGGGTGACACCGATCATTGACAAACTTTCTAATATTTCTACTTAAAAAAATTAAAGAACAGTTATTCGTTATACTAGATTCATTTTGATGAACAAGCAAGGGAATCCAAAGAGCACGATGTGAAAATTCTTTGCACTCGAGTGTAATTCGTAACTTTTCATTCCACCTTAGCGAGGAAATGACTAAATGCAAAAAAAAACATTTACAATCACAAGAAACTTTTATTTCAGTTTAGGGATTAATATTTATTAGGAACTACGGCATTATTAACAATCTCACTCAGTTGGCGTCAAATAAACTTCTTCGTAGCTAGAATTACTCATTTTAGGTGTTTCACTTGTTTTCAAGTTTCTTGTCTTTAATCTGAGAATTTAACAATATGACGTGAAAAGAAAGTGGTGCGGGCAAAGCAAAATAAAACGAGTGCACCAAGAAGGTTCCGAGCCTGAGTTTTTAACAAATTAAAAAGATTGTATGATAAATTTGGTACCATGGAGGTAGAAGTAAATAGGTTTAATGATGTTTTGAATTCACACACTTAGTGTACATGAAGTTTTAAATTCAATTTACTTTATCCTGTAGCATATAAACACGGCTTTCGCACTCACATATCGAAGAGCAAAAATACTCTCTCCGATATAGGGAGATAAAAATGTAAATAGTCACGTAAAGAGACCTTGTAAGTGCCAAGAATATCATCAATATTTTAAACACGTTCAAAAAGAAAATGTTTTGTGCTCACCCACATATATTTTGTTTTTAATTTGTTTAGTATTTTTGAATTTGTTCTATTAGTGGCGGATAGATAACGAAAATGTTTATACTGTTTAAAAGGATTGAATCTAAATATAGACTTTTGAGTAAGAAGAAACCCTTAGTAATTTAGGTTCGATAAAGTAAATTATATGTTAAATTTTAAAGATCTATAAATTATTACGTGGAGCAGAAATTTTGTACCTTTTTACGAAAATTATGGAGGAGTATGAAATTTTGCACAGTCAAAGTTAACATGGAGGAGGAGTACAGAAAGATACATGAAAAGAACCGACCCAGTGCGAGTCGGACTCGCTTACCAAGGATTACGTACAAATCTGTAGGTATGTAAATGTCTGTATCTTTTAATTGCATTGGTTTTGACATTTGATTTTTTCACAGCTCCAAGGCACCGTAGACCTGAGTATTTGATATGAATTACAGCTTGATAACTCCACGAATTTCTGAGAAAAAATGTCTTGAGAGACAGACAGATGGACAACGAAGTGATTCTATATTGGTACCATTTTTTCCTTTTGAGGTATGGAACATTAAAAATAATGCATTATGGTCCAATTTCGACCACTGAGCGACCACAATTATATTTAATTATATCAACTTCGATGCAACTACATTATACATGTATTTTACACCTTCTAGGATTTTTTTTTGTTAACTTAGTATTCTAGATCAACATCAACATAGTGCGATCAAAGACATAAGTTCACATATTAGTTTATTTTTTGTTCCCTAGATGGAGCTGTTACAAAACTTAGATCGCACTATCGTCGTGGTACACGTATTAGTACAAGGTCTACAAGCATTTAGTATGTGGGAACATGGCTGGTGTTTAGTTGAAGGCGATTGCCAATTAAACCGTGGAGTCTTACGAATCTATAGATCAGTGCACAATGGTTTTTACCAATTAAACCGTGGAGTCTTACGAATCTATAGATCAGTGCACAATGGTTTTATTTGATCCCTCCTAGTATTACACACCCAGTCCAATAATACCAAATAGCTAACTATTTTACTTATTAACTTATTATTAGTGTAAAGAAGTGTTCTTCCAAAATAAACTTTATCATTTAAAAGCTAAGCCAAAGTGACTATGAACATCTTATTTTTAATAAACAGCTTCAAAAATGACAACATTCTACGTTCAACTGTTTGCATTTTGTGCTAATTTATTCAATAAAATGCACCAACTTCAATTGCATTTATTTACCTGAATTAAGTTTACTGCAATTGATAAAGAAGAAAAGACATCTTAACTCTTTCCAGGTGAAAATTTCCGAGTAACTTCTAATCTGATATTTGTGTTGCTCCAAAGTTTAACTTGCACGTTCACAAATAACATCAAACCGATGTTCGACTTGCTCTCAGTTTCCTTACTCAGAAGTACACGAATAACATAAAGCTGAACCCCCCCGTTGTTCTTGAGTTTAAGTAAATTAATGCTCATGAATGGCATTGAAACGATGTTCGGGCTGTATACAATTTTGTTACTCATACTGTCGTTATCCACATGTTTATGTAATTTCTCATACATATGTGGTGACTTCTACACAGCAATAATACCAATGCAAACTTCCCAACGTTTGTATATATATTAATCGGCGCGAGAACTTATACTGCGCGATGCAGGATATGTATGTGTGACTTCGTGGTTAAATGTATCATCGGTAGATGGCATTGCCACATGTTTATGTTGCCGCTGTATGTGGAAGTCGCCACACACACACACACACACACACACACACACACACACACACACACACATTCGGGGCAGAAGAGATACTGCTACCGGGCGCGTCTCCCCGAGCGGATGGGAGAATGCTCGCTGTCCTTGGATGAAACTTGGATAATCTCTTAGTTGATGAGGTACAGCGGGTAGGAGCCAAGCAAAATAACCAAACAAAATACGCTCCCGTGGACCAAACTCCCCTTTAATGGCTTGGACACACTAACTGACCTAACAAAACGATNTATATATATATATATATATATATTTGAGAAACGAATTTCGAAATAAGAATTAGATTACCTGACTTACTTACAGAAACTAACCATCAGACTTTACTGAAAACGGCAGTAATTCGATTAAAAAAGAACGAAATATTATTTAATGCTGGTACTCAGATACTGAATAAACGGTCCTGCTTTTCACATAACTACATTGGATCAGCAGACAGACTATCAAAAACTGTTTTCAAATCAATATGGAAAATATGAAGTTGGTATTGAAACTTAAAATTCTGAAGAAAAAATGCTTACCTTATGCCAATACTCACTCAAATCTACATGCCATAAATCAACTACGCTTCTAACATCTAAAGGTAAAGAAATGAGTCTAGAATATATGAATAAACTAATCCTAGCATTTTATGTGGATGGAATAATATAAACTCGAGAGTAATGTAATCAGGTCGTATTAAGAAATTATGGATAAAGAAAGATAAATAGTCTGTGTAATAAGACAGGTATAATATAAGTAGAATAAAATCATTTTTTTTCGCAATCTGTCTTAAGGACATTCAGCAATATTTATGTTGCCTAAGATGTGTTGGCGTGCGAGATATATACCCAGCGGCATATTCTCATAATTTAAGAAAGAATCAGAGTAAATCCTGTGCTACTTTTTTCTTTAGTCTGCGTACAATACATCGTCCATGAGGTGTTGTGCGAGTGCTTTTGGATGTTGTTGCAATATTTTTTGTAAGTCCAAACTTTGTCTTTTATTTCCTCTTTAACAGTTTTGATACCACGTTCGCGGTGCACTCATTGGTGATATACCATGGCGCATCATGGTGCAAAAAGAGAACTGATTTGAATCAATACAATGTGATTGCGTAAACAATGCATATTTATACGATATCAGCAATCAACAACAACAACAACAACAACAACCCATAATGTCCCACTGCTGGGCTCGGGTCTCCTCTCAGGAGAGGGTTAAGGCCATACATCCCCACGCTGGCCAAGTGCGGGTTGGGGACTGGCAAGAATACGTTGTGACTACGTAAATCTTGCCGTTGGATGTTTTTTAAGCCGCCCGAAGGCCTCCAACTAAGCTTCACGACTGTTATCGTATGATAACAACCGGGACCGACTGCTTAACGTGACCTCCGAATCACGGAGACGCTCATGGTAACATGCCACTAGCGGTCACCCATCCAGGTACTGACCGTGCCATCGTTGCTTACCCTCGGTGATTGTTTCTATTCACCGAGTGCAACTGGGCTATGAGCGCCTATCAGCAATCGCTGTTGATTTATTATAATTTTTTGTAGGGTGTCGTTGTCTATCTTCGAAACGAATCATGAGATCTTTAGGTAATTTAAATGAAATTTTAATAGGAAAAATGATAGTAAATAATCCAACTATGAATGGTGCAATTCATACTTTCGATCGTTAACAATAACCTTTGATAATGCCATAAGACGAAACCAATCAGGTGTCAAAAAAAAAAAAAAATTAGTGGTGCAAGTGAGTTTAATTCTAAAATGTATAAATGGTGCAGTCATGCCCAAATGAGCGTAAAAAATACATACACTTATTTTCCTTCGTATAGTTGTACTTTTTCTTTCAACTTATAACTGCTTACTTGTGAAGACTTAAAGAGAACCAAACCTTTTCAAATTAAGACATAACTTTCAAATACTCGATAATAACGGAATTCAGAACTTAAAAAAAATACGTTTCGTTCACTTTTAAAAATATTCGGTTAATGCAAAACTATTCTATTTCTGTTGCAACGATACTAATTTATTCAGTCGGATTGTACGGCCGACTAGACCCGCGGTGGCGTCACCACGGCTAAATATGAAACCTACATTAAGCAATTTCTTAGTCACTTTACGTCACCTATTGAGTAAGGTTACTGGAGTCCAAACTGTCCTTTCTAAATCTAGGGTGAAAGTCACCTGTTGGTTCCCCAACAGGTGACAACGCACTTGACAATATTGAGTTGCAGGTGTCCATCAGCAACGTTTTCTTGTTTGCAATAAAATATATCTCATAAAAATTATAATGAGTGTATACGTTTCTACTTGCTTTTCCAGTTGTGATGTGAATGATAAACTATTTTCTCCGGAGGTACTATTGATAAATCTAACACTTTTAGTTTAGTTATTATTCACGGAAAGTGAAGGCTTGATGAACGTAGCTACTGTAATCGGAAAAGAAATAAGCAAGGATAATAAATTATACGAACGTTTTCGACGTTTAAAATGTCAGATATTTAAATCCGAAGAAGTCTTTGGGCCTTTTTTATATATGGTGGTAAACATGAGTAGAATTTAAGAGTGGTGGTCATCATACTCATTGTGGCACCCACACCATGGCGGCATAATGACGCTTCTGCATCATTGGGCCTCCGGTCTCGCACATTAAACGAAACACGACGGCACAAATGCTGTCATTTTACGTTGATTTTCTGTGCGAGGGTAGAGGATCTTCCGACCAGGGGAGGATGTTATGACAGGGAAGATGATCAGTGGGTGATTTTAGGAAGTTGTATACTGATTGACTGCAATAATCTGATCATAATAAGGGTGACAATACATTTTAATCTACGCGGAAACATTTTATATCGCAACACAGAATTGGCAGTTTTTCCAAGTTCAGGGTATTTTCATTAGATGGCACTGAAGAAGATGAATGTGGGAGTCATAACAAGTTGAAGGTTTTCACCATAATTTTTTCCCCGTCCTTTTTCGAATTCTATAAAATAATAGTGCAAAAGAATTGACCAGATTCCTTTAGGCTGATCCTCTGATTTTTTTGTTTTACTAGACAAAGATTGAAGGTAAATTATAATAAGGCCATGGCATATCGCCGATGGGAAACACCATGCCTCAGCACAAATAGGTGGGCTCGACCGGGATAGTATTGAGCAATTCCTACACCGCTTTTAATCAAATGTTTGCATCATATTTTCAAATTAATTTGAACAAATTACTATTGAACATAAAACTAACGTAAAATATTAGCAAAATTAAGTAAGTCTCTTGGAAAATCTCATTTAATACTGAATCCACTAAGTAAAATTGGATTAAAATGTGGCCAGATGTTTTTCCTCCTCTTGACTCCTCACACCGACCTAAATAATAATCTATACGTACATAGGAATATGAGTTTGATTGTTATTTTACTGTCATAACTTTGCTAAACATTTGCATGCTTAGGAACACACACCTTTGCGTACATGTTCTCGGTCCGGAAGATAACTAGGAATTGAATAAAATAATATTATTTATTTATTTATCGTTATTGTACATACTTAACAGATAAAAAAAAATAGTTACAACATAAAAATGTGACAATTGGCGGTCGTTACATACACAGAATAAATATAAATATTTACTATAAACAAGATAATGTAATGAAAGATAATAATTCTTCACTAACTTTTTAAACATAGGCAAGGTTTTAGCGTGACGGATTGTATCAGTATCAGGTAAATCCTTCCAGAGCCTTACTGTTTGCACGGTATTTCACTTTTCTTAAATCATTCGAACCCGGGACCTCATGATCAGGAGTCACACCGCTAGACCAACGACGCAGGCTAAATAATAATAATCTTTTTATATTAAGTCATCTGATTTAGATAAATCCTATATAGATAACCAGACTGTTAAAAAACGTACTTGTGTTTATAAGTATACGAAAAAAAACACCTACATGGTTTAAATTGTGTTGTGGAATTAAATCCCACACGGGCAGCACTTTCTGTGATCCACAAATTGAGCTGTCCTGAGTCTGTATGCTTTTTTTTTGGAATAGGGAGCAAACGAGCCGACATATCGCCTGATGGTAAACGATTACCGCCGCCCATGGACACTTGTAACACCAGAGGTGTCACAAGTGCGTTGCCGGCCTTTGGGGGATGGGGAAGGGGTTAGCGGGAGGGATTGGGGTATGGGCCTCCGGTATCCTCACTCACTCGATGAAACACAGTGCAAGCGCTCTTTTGCACCTGTTTTCTGTGAGGCCGTGGTATCACTCCGGTCGATCCGACCCATCCGGTCACCCGACGGTGAAAATGTGTACGTATTATGAATGCTTGTAAAGTCCCCCTAAAATATTTGAATATGTGCCTAGTGCGGGAGTTTTCTGTGTGAAATAAAAATATGAAAACAAATCTTTACCGTCCAATATCGAAGACTACTATTAAACTATAAAATCATTTTAAATTTTTCCATTTTGTAACCTGAAGCGGTCAATATTTCCCTTGTACTAGATCGAACCGTTCGGTACTCATAAGAGCTAAGCAAGCAGCGAACAGCGCACCAATATTAGCTCATGACGTTCCACGCGTTAATTTGTCAGTGTTCCGAGATTTTGTGCACAATTTGTAAAAATATGATTAAAAAACAAAATCGTATTTTTATGTCATGTGTGTATTGAGGTTTGACCGTGGGACGCTTCGGCATGAATGGGCCGGCTCGACTGGAGTGATACCACGGCCTCACAGAAAACCGGTGTGAAACAGCGCCTGCGCTGTGTTTTACCGAGTGAGTGAGAATACCTTTTTTTTTTTTTTTTT
>PKRV01000430.1:644095-687205 GCA_003709505.1 Hyphantria cunea | reverse complement strand
CTGCCCCCGTCGTCTCCGACCGAACTGGCCATCGACGGGGGCGTGTGTTCCGCCCGCTGCGGGAATAGGCCCTCGACCACTTCCTGCAGGAAGCTGGGCTGGAGAGTCTCGGTAAGGGGGGGGCCCGCCGTGCGGAGCTTCTGACGCACCGCACGATATGGGCGACCCCAGGGGTCACGGTCGAGACCCTCCAGCATCTCCTTTCTGTTATCCTCTTTGGCGCGGCGAATGGCCAGCTTCAGAGTTTTCCGCGCTTCGCGGTACTCCTCGTAAGAATACCGGAGGCCCATACCCCAACCCTTCTTCCCATCCCCATTCTCCTCCCCATCCCTCAAAGGCCGGCAACGCACTTGTGACGCCTCTGGTGTTGCAGTTGTCCATGGGCGGCGGTAATCGCTTACCATCAGGCGATACGTCAACACGTTTGCCTGCGATTCCACGAAAAAAAGATGTGCTAACTTTAGAAGGGTTAAAATGGACCTTTTTTGAAAAAATCATATGACTCATTCTTTCATTTTGGTGGCTTGGTGGCACACCTCGGCACTCAGTGATTCTATGCTGTAGGTCTCGGGTTCGATTCCTGGATCGGACCAAATGTTTTTATAATCCGAAAATATTTGTTCTGAAGTTTGGGTATTTTCTATGTATTGTATGTAGGTATTTAAAAAAAATAAGTATTTATGTATTTATATAAGTTTTCTAACCCATTATACAAACTCTGCTTAGTTTGGGATTAGATAGCGTTGTGATAGATATTCGAAATATACTCATATGGTAAACGTAAAGGGAGGCAGTGCGTTTGTATTTCTTGTCTATCCTATCTACTCTATATCCCTTACACCATGATAATTGTATAAATTAAGTGAGAACAGCCTCACTCATGTCAATGAGATATTATACCCTATTTTGTTCCGGTTACAATACAAATTTGTTTGTCCGTAGTTATTGTAATAAGGTAAATTACCTAAACTAACAAACAAAAAGCGAACCACATGAGGTCGCGTCTATGTAGTTCAGTGTGAAGTAATTATAAGGACCTAATTAATCATGCTAAACTTATACAGATATACATTAGTGGAATTAACACTGGAAATGTTTACACCGACAGATTTAATTACTCGGAGTTAAACTGTTGAGTTTGGGAAGGGATAATTCGTCGTTATCTCAGCTGGAAATTCATGCCTTCCTCAACTGGGTGGATTATAGTTACGAAATATGGATGCGGTATACTCGGAAATTTTCAAATGAGTTCAGATTATTATTTGTTAAAACCGCAAAGTATAATTAATGTATAAAGGGTTCTTTAATTTTTTTATACGACCGAAACTCGACGATGTTATAGCGACCTGTGTGACCTCAGAGATAAATAGTGTTTAACAATTTTTTTATTTACCCCCAAATTTTAGCATGACCACACTTTTGTTTCCAAGAAAGGTCATATTATTTTTTTTTACCGTGATAACCAACACACAAAAGACGCCCGAAATAGATGAATGAATTAAATATTGGTATTAGTAATTTAAAAACCAAAATAACATCATATGTACCTTCAATATTAATACAACTTGTAACATTGGGATTGTGCTCAGTAAAAGTTTCAGATTAAATTTGTTATTGTTGTTTCTATAATTTTTATTGCCAGCATTCGGATAAATATTACATAATGTATGTGTTCTACTGCCCAGAAATCGCATATTAATTTGTATGTATATGAAACACGTATATTGTAATTTCAAGTATAATAAACTCGGTGACGCAGTGGTAGCATATCGGATTCGATTCTCGGGTATGTATTATATTTGTATGATCTGCAAATATTTGATTTGGAGTTTGGGTGTTTTCTATTTATAATATGTATTTACGAATAAAAAAAGTATATATGTATTTATATCAGTTGTCTTGTGCCCGTAATACAAATTCTGCTTAGTTTGGGACTAGATGGTGTTGTATTAAAAAGAAACAATAAGAGTGACACTCAACAAGAAGAAAATAATATAAAGAAATGAATCATCCTCATCATCATCATCATCATCATCATCATCATCAATAACCCATAATGTCATAATGCCCACTGCTGGGCTCGGCTCTCCTCTGAGGAGAGGGTTAAGCCCATACGTCCCCACTCTGACCGAGTGCGGGTTGGGGTGTGTGATGAATCATATTATTATAGTAATGAACTAATTGCAAATTATTTCCCTTTTCCACACATATGTTATTTAAGATACACTCTATAAATATTTAAAAATTGTATTTCTTTGACTCAGAGTCGGTAATCGGTGTACGCAATTTTTAAAAACATGATTTTAACCGGCACCTACCGCAAAAACCAACTTACAATATTACTAAAAAATACATCTCTAGATTCTGACTACACACGGTAAAGAAATTTGGCCTAAACCACGTCCATACTTCTAGACCTAGTAAAGTCAATAATAACTCTGTTTGTTATCCACTGCCGGTGCAGTGGATAACAAATTAATTTCAATAAATTCTGATATGGAGATACTTTGATTCTTGAGGAAGGATATAGGCTACTCTTTACCATGATAATCGACATACATGCGGGAAAAACCGTGGGTAAAAGCTAGTAAAATAGGCGTCAGATGCTGTCTTATAAGAAGTATCTTAATTTTTTTGGGCTTTAAATAGTAAGCCTATCCTCGTATCCATGTTAATGCAAATTATCTTAGTAGCTCCAAAATTCAACACGGGGTGGCACCCTTAAACTTATTTAATTAGTATTCTGTAAATGAGGAGCCGGGTGGTGACTGGCGACAGTCTAAATACAAGCAGTTTAATTTTTCGTTAATCGCCTACAAAGTGCAAGTTATGCGGTTCCACGTTGCTCTCAGAGTTTATGGGCCGTAAGTCTTGTCTTGGCACGAATTTTGTCCTACATTACGTGTAACGAAATTAAGGAAGAATAGTCTTGGCTTAAACAAATTTAGATGTCTTGAGCAAGTGTTTTACGAAGGATTTGGGAGGGAAATTCAGTCGAAATTTCAAAGTGTCTGCGCTACGAAATAGTGGGCATAGTTCTGACTATGCAGAGAGTAGCTTCTTGTCAGAATATTGAGAAATCCCTGGAAAAGGTTAAAGTTTAATTCTTTTACACTGATATTCATGGCTTAAAATTTTTCGCAGAGGTCATTTTCCAAATTCGCTTATCCAACATTATAAGAAAAGAGAGCTATCCTGCTTCAATCCCCTGGGATGTATGTTTTGTTCGACACTGATCCCCTGGGGGATCTTTTTCATTTTCTGTTCCATTTTAATCCCCTAGCTACGAGAAATTTGGAAGTTTTTGTTAACGCAACGTCCACTAAGCTCCTCTACTTAAATCCCCTAGGGATTATTTCAGCATTTAAAGCGTACTCTCACCTCACAGACTGGCAGCACAATATTAACGCCAGGATCGTTGGTAAAAGGTTCTCAATTATATCACCTGATGAGGAGTTACTCACCGATACTTAATACGGAATCCAATCCAATCAACCAAAAATCCAATCTGAAAGTCACTCGGAAGTCAGAAGCATACTTGCGTGTCTATAGTTCCTTGAGTCCATTGGCATTGATGGTCACTAACCACCGCATGCTCCGTTTGGTCGCTTGTCTGAGTAAAAAATACTCATAAGGTATAGGAGACAAAAACACCCATCATCTATGATGGCATATAACACGATAATAAAAGATGAAGCTTTAACTATCATTTCCTAAACGTTAAAAGATACAATCGATATTTTTCCAAACCAAAAAGAAAGGTAATGTCAGACACTCAGTCTATAATCCATCGTAGCACCTAAACAATTGAACCGATTTTAATGAATGAGATGTCAATAGATTTATAATAACGCCGGTAATGGCCTGAGTAACAAATGCTATCAAAAGTTTTTTCGAGTTATCGTTGTTTAAACTTTTTTTGCTACTATTTAATTATAACTGTTTGGTATTCAGGAAAGGTAAACTTACCTGTATTTTGTAAAGGACTTGCGTAAAAACACGATTCATTTCTAAGAATTAATTCATGAAATACGATTTAAAATTTATTATATTTCGAAATTTAGTACAGAGCCGCTAGGTAAATTTTATTTTTCGTATTTTTATAGCGGTTGAATTATTCGACCGCTATGTGTAAAAATGTTCATTAAACAAATTACTGAGTGGAGTTTCGTAATCTGTTTATTTATACAAATGAAAGTGAATAAGGTGTCCGTTTTTTACACCTAAGTTATTTTAGGGGAGTTTCTTAAATGGAGACCACAATATTTCGACATTTTAATAGACGCAGGTAATAAAATGCTTTCGGACAAGTAAATACTTTCGGACATTTTAACACACAACGCCATCTAGTCCCAAACTAAGCAGATCTTTTACTATGGGTACTAGACGACTTATATTAGTACATATATATATTCTTTTTTTTGTAAATACATACATATTATACATAGGAAACACCCAGACTCTGAAATAAATATTTGCAGATCATATAAATATTTGGTCCGACCCAGGATTCGCGCTTCGGTGGTGCAGTCGCGTACGCTACCACTGCGCCACCGAAGCAGTCCAAAGGTGTTTAAAACTTTTATTTCTTAAAATGGTATTGAAGAAGAAATTGCCTTCGGATGATAATAGCTAAGAGTGTGTTTTATTACTTTGTAATAACGCTCTTACTCATTCCTGACAATAAAGGGGAGCTTATTCAGCGGTAAAAACATAGACTCTTTCCACTAAAATCCATGAGAAAAACCCGTTAAAAAAGATGAATTGATTGAAAAATTATTCTTTTTTGCACGTACAGCTGTGTCCATTTATAACGTTATGACTGATAAACCTTTAGATAAACTTATATAGCTGAAATAACATATATATAAAACTAAAATTACAAAATATTTCAAGTCCAATCAAATGTATATAAAGAATGGTAGTATTAAATATAGGCAGCTATTTTTGAGTAGATTGTTGTTGTCATATTACAGTAAATGCTATGTATTTCGTAATTATCTTACATATCAGATACCATCCCAGATGTTACTGTAATTAGTATCTGATATATAGTAGTATAATTGTAAGAATAATATGTAACATATAGTGGTTCTTTATATAAATAAAATATGTGGCTACATATGTACTTAGTCCCTGGATTTTTATTTTTTTTTTGTTCTTCTCTATATTAAATTTATTAACAATGGGTTTGTAGCTAAATTTAGACCAATCAGGTTAAAATATTATACTATTAAACGGCTCTTGTCAGTCAATGGTGTTCATTATTCATTATTAATTCATTGAGACCCTCCGCTCTGTAAATATTGCAGCTGATAATTCCGGTTGCCTTACGAAAATCTGTGCTAATCGCTGCGGATTGTCGGAGTCCTAAAATCTCCGACAAAAATTATACACATTGCAGGGACCTGAGATCTTCGGAAAAGTTAATACGAAAAATGCCAACACATTCCACTCAATTTGCAGACAAATCTTTTATTGTGCAAGCAAAGGTTTTGGAACAACTTGCCTGAAACCATTCAAAAAGCCAAAACCTTGACTCTATTTAAAAAGCTAGTGAAGGAGTACTACTTATCACTGTGAATACTTGATTAGGATATTTATAGATCGATATATTTGTGATATATTTATACGTATTTGTGTATATTTGCTTTATAATACAGATGTATGGAGAATGAGTATGTGTTTGAGCAGGTATAAACCTCCTCTATTTCATTATTTTTATTATTATTAATATTTTTATTTTATTTGTTTTTTCATTTATTTCTTTTTTTATATTTTGAATTCTTATTGTAGTAATTGTGGTACTTGTGTGTGCTACTACAAATTATAAACACCCGATGTCCATGATATGGTTGTCTGGAAGAGATCGCCGTGAGCGATAACACCACCAATTGTTGTATTAATCTTTTCTATCGATCATTTTATTTAATGTTTTGTAATATGTACGCAATAAAGATAAGTAAATAAATAAATAATAACAAAAAGTACTAGAGAACTCCGATATCACCCAACACTTAGTTTTCAAAGCGTTAGATTGAAGTTCAATCATATCGTAGAAGATTTAAATCTGAGCATAACTAGAGGCGCTCATAGCCCAGTTGCACTCGGTGTTTAGAAACAATCACCGAGGGTAAGCAACAACGGCGCGGTCAGTACCTGGATGGGTGACCGCTAGTGGCATGTTATCATGAGCGTCTCCGTGATTCGGAGGTCACGTTAAGCAGTCGGTCCCGGTTGTTATCATAGGATAACAGTCGTGAAGCTTAGTTGGAGGCCTTTGGGCGACTTGAAAACATCCAACGGCATGATGACGTAACCACAACGTTGTCTTGCCAGTCCCCAACCCGCACTTGGCCAGCGTGAGGGCGTATGGCCTTAAACCTCTCCTGAGAGGAGACCCGAGCCTAGCAGTGGGACGTTATGGGTTGTTGATTGATTGATTGATTTATTACCTACTTTACGAAAAAGGCTAAAAGTAAGATTATATCGACAATTATATATATTTTTTTTTAAATATATATTTAAAAACATATTAAAAGAATATTAACAGTTGTAGACCAAGTCTATCGGGTGCAGGGATCGAAACACCGATGGTAAGGTCTTCAAAGGTGGTTAGAACCTCCTTAATAGAAGATATGTTTCAAAGAGAATTGCATATTTTATTTCTGCGATCGCTTCGGTTTTCTTTTCATTCTTGAAAATTCCTATCACCAATCTCACTTAAACTCAAAAGGTTATGCCTGAAAAAATTTAACAGGTTGATTAGACTGCCGAAAGATCCTCTTTTATGAGCGTCGCATTATTTTAGCGTCTAAACAGGTTCACCTCTATTAAATGGGATCATGGAAGGCTTACCATCTAGGAGATGTAATGAGGGCCTAACTACAGATTGGCCTATCCTTATACGCAGTAATGGCGTAAGTGGATGATGTTTTTACATATCAGTTAAGGTAATTAGGTAATTTTGGTTGGAGGTAATTTGTTTAACAAGTGCTTTAAACATGAAATAGAGTGATATGGTTTTTTGTTATGCTCAAGATAGGATGTATGAAAAAAACCAATCATACAGCTGAAAATTTAGGTAATAAACTATGGACTGTTTAATAAAAAACAAAAAATACTTTTTAGGGCTGCAACTTACCGCCACGATTAGCACAAGTGTTCGTAAGGCAATCAGATTTTACGGTAGAATGAACGGCTGAATCCAATTAACTCTTAGATGTTAGTATCCGTAGGTGATCCCATCACTATCATTTTTTTAAGATATAAAAAATTTTCAATCTAATTTGTTCTAACAAAATGTGTAGATCATGAATTTCCAAACGAATTAGACTTTTGAAAAGGTGTAATTCTATGTTACTTATATTGTTATTTACATTTAAATAATTCTGGGAGTCAAATTACATACCTAATGGCGTCACAAAATATTAAAGGGTATTTGTAGCAAAGACTTTGAAATACTAATTGATATATGAACTCGTCATAAAGTATGCATGGGCTGTGGGAAATTAATTTATAATCTGTTGTGCTAGCAGGGGGCGTGCATAAATCATTGTGTCTCGGTGTCAGGTTGCAGCGGACGCAACGCACAGTCCATCTGTCGCCATATAACTGTGATATTAGTTAGCGTCATATTACTATCCTGACACTTCTGTGACAAACAACATATGTAATTTAGATCCGATGATCTCAAAAATACTTATTTTCTGAACAAAGTTTATTTTAAAGCAAAACTATTGTTGGTAAATAAGTACGTAATTTAGAATAAAATATAATAGAATAAACTTTATTGTACACCAGTTAAAACAGTTTACATTCAGGAGCATGACATATAAATGACCATGTACAAACGGCGGCCTTATCGCTAAAATGCAATTTCTTCCAGGCAACCTTTGGATGGACAAATTGACTGTAGAAAAAATAAATAATTAAAGGAAATCATTCAATTAAGATAAATAGCAAAAATAAAAGATTTAGTGTTACATATTAATACAGTCAAATAAATACATAAAAATTAATATACCTTTTTGCTCATTATTTGCTGTGGATGAACATTGTACCGTAGCTTGATTACATATACAAATATGTATAATAAAAGAGAATCCTAAATGAAAGAGTGAAACGGAGGTCAAAGATATAAAAGTGAAATGGTTCGGCCATTTGATAAGAAAAGATACTGCACCCTATGTTATCAAAAAGGCTTAGGGCTGATAATCAAAAGTATGCAATTTCACAGTTGGGAATATTGCGTAAAGTCCAAGAAACGGAAACCCATGGAAAATATTGAGATTAGATTAGATCTATACCAAAGGCTGAAAAGTTTAATATTGACCGTATACATTGGATTTAAAAAGAAATACCTATTTCCCAAAATAGTCCCCTCGTTTTTTACAAAAATTTCATTTTAGATCTACAGTTTGAGTGAAAAAGTTTTGGAAACGTTGAAACTGTTTTGAGAGAGTTACTTTCACATATAACTCCGAGTTTATCTTTACATTAGATTATTGCAATCCACTGTTTGAACATAGACATCTTCTATTGCACGCCACTCTTGTCAATTATCAGCTCAAATTAACTGTTGGCGCCAACCAATCCTGAACAAGTAATATAAGGTGATACTATACTGGCCCATCAGGACACTTCTACAGACGCCATTTGTTCTGGTTCTTCTAGTTCTTTATTCATACGCAATTACTTGTAATATGCACACGTCTGATCGCGAAGTTCACTATGAGAGAGCCACGCTTCGGCATGCATGGGCCGGCTCGACCGGATTGATACTATGGCCACAGTAAGCCGGTGGGAAACAGCGCCTGCACTGTGTTTCCCCGAGTGAGTGAGAATACCGGAGGCCCATAATCCAACCCTTCCCCTCATCCCTCTCCCCTTCCCTCAAGGCCGGCATCGCGATTGTGATGGCTCTGGTGTTGCGGGTATCCATTGGCAGCGGTAATCGCTTACCATCGGGCGATACGTCTGCTCGTTTGCCCCCTATTCCATAAAAAAAAGTTCTCGCGCTGATAAGAATATATACGAATTCCCAACATCAACCGTACGGACCGTGGTCCACCGGGCCTGATTACCACGTCTGGTCGGAGGATCCTCCCTATGTGTTGGAGGAACATGACACTTGTTCCTCCACACATTCAATTATTTTAAAACTATCTTTCTTTTATTCCTAGAGTGAACATTAAATAATATTTTTGCTTTTTCCCGTAATAATTTCTGTTTAATAAAGTTTCAAACAGATACTTAAATTTAAATATTGATTTTATGATCATTCATCACATATTTAATACACGTATTTCAAAATTTACATCTAATGAGTTTCAAAGTCGGAAAACTTAATTTACTTACCTTATTACAACCCTTCAAAAGGGGTGAATTATTAACTCCCTTAAAAGTACTTTACAAGTGTTCTGTTCATACTTTATTATGAATATATTCTTGCTTGTGAGAGTTCGTGTTGTTTTCTCAAAACCGATATGTTATTGGAAAATTTTATGTGGAAATTCGTCTTGAATAGTTGTGTAGATTTTGTACATTTCTTGTAACTAGACAGATTCTATACTACGGTAATCAGAAGTTGCTGATAAACTTTTAAAAAAAATTAAATACATCTGGGTATATTACACTCAGGCACAGAACATGTATGTACAAATATTTTCCCTGGTTTGGAATCGAAACCATGTACTCTGGTTTAGCAGTCAGAAACACCAATTAGTAGACTTACAGGCCAGGTATTTAGAGTGTCTAAACATTCAGCCTGATAATATATATAGTCTGTAGCAAAGTTCGCTGTTGGGCCTGCACCGCTCACACTGACTGCGACTTCATACCACGCGAACCAATCACGGACGAGAGTCGCGTGATACGCGTGTAGGATACGGCGCATTTTTCTTTACTTGAATCTCAGGCGCTTAGATGGTACGGAAAATTTGTAACAATTATGTTTGCTAACGCACCAACTCAAAATCATAAGTCTTCAATTACATCATTAACTCTCACTCGTTGTTATTTCTTAAGGTTTTTCCCTTCTTGTCCGAAGAACAGGCGCTCGAGAGCTGAACTAGTCAAGACCTAAGTTCTCATTTTCAAAAGTTTTAATTTATTGTTTAAATCTGGTGTTATTTTAATTATTGTCAAATGATGTAGTATCTATACCATTTTGAATTCATATTTGTATATTGTTTTTTCATTTAGTCAGATTGCATTTACGCTTATACGCCAATTTTGAGGTTATATTTGTTTTCCATTTATTTTATGGGCATTCATTTTGGATTTGATGTTCTGCGGAAATTTCGCACAATGAGTTGCGAAGTGTATAGACATTAAAATATTGATTACTTGCTAAAACTGCCAACTGGGTTCGATCCCCGAATCGGGCCTAAGTGATATATTGTATTTTTCGTATAAGAATTTCTTATTAACAGGCCGGAGTATGGAAGTTTAGCGACAAATCACGCCCGTGCCTCAGAAAGCACCTTAAATCATCGGTCCCGATTGCCAGAACTTCTTTGGTAATCCTTATAGAGAAGTCAGTGCCGTCAAATATACTGACGCTGGTTCAACCTTCGAATTTAGTTTCCCTCATCGTGGTTGTCCGATACCAGTCGCTCCGTGGAAAAACTGATATTTAGGTAAAGCCTGTTGGACTGGTAGTTTGTTGAACTGGTAGCTGATCTCAAATGATCTTAGGAGGATAGGCTAGGAAAAAAGAAAGAGTATTAAAAAAACATCATTAAAAAGCAATGCATGAAAACAAGTAAATAAAATAAAATAAATAAATATGTTCAGACATTTTAACACACAACGCCATCTAGTCCCACACTAAGCAGAGCTTGTACTATGGGTACTAGACAACTGATATTAATTCTTATATACTTTTTTTTTGTAAATACATACATATTATACATAGAAAACACCCAAACTCCAAAGTTGCTCGACGACGAAGCGTTTGACTGTTTATTTTTAGGTTTTAGGTTCGATCCCGGGTCTGTATAAACAATACTAAGAATGAAATTGTATATTTGCATTGTTCATGATGGTTCTATATATACTTTTTAACATATTTATATTATTCTTATAAATTCTAAACTCTGTATGTCTATTACGCTTTAACAGCTAAACCACTGCACCGATTTCAATGAAAGAAAATATGAAGATACTTTGCTTCTTGAGGTATAAGCTACATTTTACCGCGATAACCGACATATACGCGGGCCGAACTGCGGGCAAAAGAATTATGTACAATGAAAATATATCAAGTCTTTCTATCCGTGTCCTAAAACCCATCATACAGGATTTGGTTTAATTTAAGTCTAGATAGCTTTATGTAATATGTCCCCAAGGAACAATATTATCCCTTAAATCGTTTTAGGGAGCTCTTGATCACCTAGCTTAATTGCTATTAAGAACAATTTGTTGTAGCACCATTTTACTCGTAAGTTTTAAGTTTTGTACGCTTCTTTAACGAAACGCTCATAGCTGAATTATTTGTGTTTCGTTGGAATACGAAGCTGGAGACCCAAATGTGCAGAAGCAATATTAGATTGGTGCCCACCACTCTTGGATTTTGCTTATGCTTTCTATGCGTACTGCTCGCCGCTGCAACTGATCGAGAGCGTCGAACAGATATTGTGAGGCACCATTGCATAGCTGAGAACAGTACTCCACACACGAGTACGGGAACGTATGTCTTCCACTTTAAAGCGGTGACTTCCAAGGCCGGCACGTGTTGTCCTGTACAGGACGGAAGAAGGTGGGACCAGTTTGAAGAACTCTTCAGAACACTCTCCATGGTAAAGGCGATAGAAGACTGCCAAGGAAGCAATATCTATGCAACTGCAGAGGCTCAAGGGACTCAGTGCCCTCGGGACTATCGACAATGCGGATTGCTCGCCGCTGCAAACGGTCGAGAGTGTCAGACAGATACAGTGCGGCACCATCGCAAAGATGAGAACAGTACTTTAAGCACAAGCGAACCTGGGTCTTGTTAAGGAGATGACCGGGCGAAAAGAACCGTCTGACCCTGTTTAGTGTAGCGGACCCTACGTTCAATTGATAATATTTTATTTATATTTCGTTTGTGTTAGTATACTTATATCTATCTGTCCTAATAAAACTTATTATTATCATTATAATTATATATACATTGTAATAATTTAAATATTTAATGTTATTATATAGTTTTAGATTACATTAATATATTATTATGATACTGAGTTGTTACATATAATGTTAAATTGTATCGAGTTATTTCATATAAATAATATTTGATTCAAATGGAGGGGTGCAACAATATTTGTGATCGGGCGTAACGTCGCAGTGGCCGGTGGAACGAACATTCCTTTCTTACGCGTCACGCCGCCAACAAATTGAGAATTGCGCTCGATATTTGCGTTCCACTTTATTAACGCTATCGATGTATATTATCTAAGATGACGCAATAACTAAGACAGTTACCATTCGTAACTTGTACTCGTTTTTGTAATATCTATATACCTAAAGCAACTATTCTTGTAAATATAATCTGAATCTCAGAAACGAATCATAGATTTTCATAAAATTTTGTATGCAGAGGGTTTTGGGGGCATAAATCGATCTTAGTAGGATCTATTTTAAGAAAATTTACCAAAAACAACCAAACAAAACTTGGTCATCCATGTATATTTTTTTATTGATCGAGCATCAATTAACAACTATGAGCTAACGAATACTAGAGAAGTTTCTAATTCTTAGTGCCAGATACAAGCCCGTCCAAGTCGTTTCACTAATCAAACCAACTCTTTAGATTTCGTGTTTTTTACTCAGAAATTTCAAGAACAGGATGTTGTTAAAAATATACACATTTATATATTTCATATGCACACATATGCATATGCATTCAATGAAAAAAGGATTTTCATTGCAATGTATACAGCGGCCGTTCTTTTTGTCGGCGCGATCAATCAGCACTCCGGGTTCGTTGACAGGGCGAATTGAATATTTTACTAGTTCATTAATAGCGAAGAGCATTCCAGCATATATTTTCTGGTGAACTAAATAACAATGTATCGCATGCAATATTAACAGATTTTTGAGAACCTTTACAAATAAGTACACAAGCGTTAGAAGATAAGCTTTATCCGCGACTCCCCCCGCGTATATGTCGGTAATCGCGACAAAAAGTAATGTATGTCATATTCCAAGGTCCAATCTTTCTTTATAACGAAATTCATCCAAAATTAATTCAATGGTTTGCAGTGAAAACCTCACAGACGCATAGATAGATAGAGTTACTTTTGAATTTATAGTATTAGTATCGATACACTCCGTGATTCGGAGGTCACGTCAAGCAGTCGGTCCCGGTTGTTATCATACGATAACAGTCGTGAAGCTTAGTTGGAGGCCTTCGGGCGGCTTAAGAACATCCAACGGCAAGATTTACGTAGTCACATTATGTGTTCTTGCCAGTACCCAATCCGCACTTGGCCAGCGTGGGGACGTATGGCCTTAACCCTCTCCTGAGAAGAGACCCGAGCCCAGCAGTGGGACATTATAGGTTATTGATGATGATGATCGATACATACAGCAAAAGAATAGAAAGAGCCTGCTACCCATGGAATACTGCAATTTAGGCAACCCTAGTGTATTTCCACCGTTTGTGTGCTGCCAATCAGAGAAGACTGCGAAGGGATCAGTAAAATTACTGACGTTGCTATAATCAATGACGGGAATGCATCACACTGACTTCCTATGACGGCGTGATAGTCATACAATCGAGCTGACCCACATAAACTATCGGCAAACTTGAATACCATTTTGCCGATAAATCGTTTGAAACCGTCAAAACAACTAAGGTTTCTCTCCTTTGTAGTGCATGCCGTACTTAAGACGTTTTAAATATTAAGAAAACAACGTCCATTCTGGTCGGAGATCAATATAATTTTTACCTTTATCATCACTGCAATAAGTAAATTTAGTAAATAAAAGAGTTATAATCATATTTTAAATCCATGCTCTTTGAAATTAACTATAACTCAAAACAAATTAAACAAAATAGCTCCCATATCTTCTTTTCATGAGATGGCGACCAGCCGGATCAGCTATTTCTGCCAATGACAAGTATTTAAAGTCTTTGAGTATTCAAGTCTTCTTCTTGATGTAATTAATGATAAATAATATAAAAAATGTGGATGACATTAAATGGGGACCGTCTTTCGAAAAAACAAAAGACGATCTCTAGCTACACATCACTGCAACAGATAATTCTCTGTATAATTAAATGTCAGATAATAAAGGTCGTTACCATGAAAATGCATATTTACGTGAATGCTGACCTAATTGTATATGAATAACTGTTAGAAAATAAGCTTATCATGGGTCTTTTTTTATATAGAATTGGTGGCAAACGAGCCGACGTGTATGTATTTTTTTGTAATTTAAATAAAATATATTTCTGATGTCATAAAAACCAAATCGGTTTAATTTAAATTTGACTATTACTTTCGTCGTATAATTTAGGAATTGTCAGCAAAAAATGAAATAAATTTTATATTTGAAATTCAATTATCATAATTCTACATTTTTACGACTTTTTGAGACAACTTGATGACACTGTTAATAAGTACTTTCAGCACAAAGGGGTCTTAAAAGACCGAAGTAAAACTACGGCCTCATAGAAATGCAGTGTTCAGCAATTACCTTTTTACCCAACTACCGCGAAACCAAAAAAAGGAGAACCAAACCGCAGCGCTTAAACTATGAAACAGATTTTAATTAAAAAGATGTCAGTGGAATTTTATGGAAAGTTTATATATAGTCGGGTTAGTTTCTTAAACTTTTACTCTCTTAAAACTTATCCCGCAGATCATGGGCAGGAATTTAAGAGGCTGCTAAGCACTTGTGAGTATTGAGCTGCAAGTGTCTCTAGGGCAACTATTGTCACTCATCACTAGGTGACCCATTCATGTCTGCAAATTTTTACCTAAAGGTTGTCCGGTAGAGAATATCCCATGGCATTATGTCCGCCTAAGTACAAGATGTGCATTAAGTTTAAATAAATATACATAAGAAAAGGAAACCAACCAACCATCATGCTCATTTTCTTCAAACTGTATTTAACCAATTTTTTTTTTATTTTCCGTCCCACTTATGCAAATGGAAGCAAGGTTATAACTGTCTAGTACTTATATATAGCGGTCACAAAAAACACTCAGGCTCAGAGCACCCATATTTGGATCACATAAAGTGCTTTCCCATGTATGGTTTCAACCGACTACAGTCAACGTAGTAAAATCGCTTAGACCACTATGCTATTCGTGCAGTTAGATTATACAGATGGCGAAAAGTATGAGCAATTCCATAATTCAGCCAAAAAAATGCACGAACTTATTAAATACTATTCTTACCTGCGTGTATGTTGGTTATCATGGTATCATCAACAACCCATAATGTCCCACTACTGGGCTCGGCTCTCCTCTCAGGAGAACGCTAAGGCCATACATCCCCACGCTGGCCGAGTGAGGGTAAGGTGTTTCTCAAGCCGCCCAAAGACCTCCAATTAAGCTTCACGACTGTTATTCTACAATACAAACCAGACTGACTACTTTGCGTGAACTCTGAATCACGGAGACGCTCTTAATATCATGCCACTAGCGGTAACCCATCCATGTACTGACCGCACCATGATTGCTTACCCTCGGTGATTATTTCTAATCACCGAGTGCAACTGCCTTCCTCGAGAATCAAAGTATCTCCAAGCCAAATTTTATGGAAATCGGTGCAGTGGTTTAGTCGTGAAAGCGCAACAGAGTTATTACGTTTATAATATTAGTATGAATTTGTATTTAATCTCGTAAACCGTGACGTAATCTAAGTCATTTATGGTGCCTTTTAATGCGAAAACACCCTAAAATTTAGTCTATTCCGAGTTAATATTTTTAAAAGGATCTTCTGAACATTTTTTTTTATTATACTTAAAAATACTGATATTCTAGACACTAGGCTTAAGTATTCTGAGAACTGTAATCATTATACATTTTTAATGTCGTTGAAGTACCTTGTAGCTCATCGCGAAATGCAGCTAGCGTCAAAATACTAACTTCGCATGTAAACATTATCGCACTATTTATTATTATATTGATAAAGCCATTTATCTAATACTAGTTTTTGCCCGCGGCTCCACCTACGCTTATGTCGCCGTACCGACACATTGTATTTCTGTGCCAAATTTCATTGAAATAGTTGCCATGATTTAGCCGTGAAAACGTAACAGGTAAATAAAGTAACTTCCGAATTTAGAATATTATTATGGATCTGATCACAAAAAATGTAAAATGTGCAAAATTCATAATGCGAAGAAGCTCCGTTTAGTATTAGTCTTAAAAAAATAGGAATTAAAATTCCTGTTATCTTTAAAAAAATGGGGTTTATGCTGCGATTAACATTTAAGATGAACATTAAAACTATTTGCAATCTTAGCTTGGCTCCCACTTGAATTCATGACGATTTTACTTTTTAACGATTAACATTTAGATTCGAATTTGGCCAGGGCTGCCAGTACAGTGAATTAGTTTAAACATGAGTTGCATAAGTTAATACATATATCACACTTTTGAATGTTTCTCACATATAATATGTATGTAAATATTTACAAAAAAAATACATATAAATGTATTCATATCTGTTGTCTAGTACCCAAAGTAAAAGTTCTGCTTAGTTTGGGACTAGATGCCGTTGTGTGTTTGATATCCGAAATACACAGGGATAAATGTATAGTATAATTGATACTGACAATGCTAACTTAATTATAAATAAATTAATATTAACAAATTATTACTACGGACTCACTAGTCTAAAAAATATTACTACTACAGGTAACTTGTTTTAACAGAGACGTTATGAAATAAAATTAATTTAACATCAACTTTAAACAGTCTCCAAGATGTAAACATTACTAGTATTCATCTGATTTGAAGTTTTATTATACACTTTTTGGAAAACTTTAAACTAAATTATAAAAACACGTTGATGCCGAAGCCCAAGTTTTGATAGAAATAAGCAAAAAAAAAATCATAATTTATAACGAGTTTTCATACGTCGCTTACTGAATCCAAATAATTATAAAATAGACAAGAGAATTTG
Organism: Hyphantria cunea; assembly: GCA_003709505.1. Taxonomy (NCBI): domain Eukaryota; kingdom Metazoa; phylum Arthropoda; class Insecta; order Lepidoptera; family Erebidae; genus Hyphantria; species Hyphantria cunea. Next base: position 670,075 of record PKRV01000430.1, on the reverse strand, counting down.
TTCTGTTGTGTGTATATAAGTATTTTATAATTATTTTAACCCACAGTCTATCATATATGACTGCACTACACGTAGGAATTGTCCAGAGAATGGCACTGTCTAGTGCACTGGTTTGGTCAGACGATATGACAGCCCAAGATAGGTTGGTGTCAAGTGCTCACCAAAATTGACGGCTGAGTTTTGGGCGGATAAAAGTTACCTTCCGACGGAGTAAGTGCGCGAATGATGAGAGATATACGCTCGCTCGGATTGCTCCTACGTCAAGAAACCTAGTTGATTGTCCCGGTTTAGGGCTCCATTTCCTAACTTTGCCACCACAGAGACATGACCAAGAAAAATACAACGTTAGCTTTCTTAAAACAGAAACAACGTAAATAGTGGCGATTTTTATATACAGTACAATAAAAACCAACATCAGTGCCATCTCACGAAAGTATAGCGAACTACGTCGTAGCTGCTACTCCTGTATCGCAGTATAAAACATCATCTCCCTGATTAGGAATTATACAACTACTCAACATAAAAAAAATAGGGTTTGTGAAAGCAAAAATATCCCACGCACTTTTTTTTATCCAAAGGTTTTTTTGTACAATAGCTCTATTTAGCATAATGCAAAATTACGGTCACTGATTGGCTTTAAAGTTTGAGATATAATAAAACTGACTGTTTGTACATTTTACTTGTTCTATTTCTTTTCTAAGCCTTTTTTAATTAAGTTCGATTTACTATACTATTATTTACTAATTTTAGCGTTATATTACTCTTCCATGAATTTTCACCTCTTATACACCCACGTACACCTACACCCACATACAGACAAAGAGAGGTTCACGTCATACATTTCATTTTGTGATTCTTATTTTGGATTAATTAACATTTATTTTATAATTAACACTAGTTAAGTTGAAAATCCTGTGGAAATTGGCGCCGTTAGTTGAAATTCAGGTTTCTACCTAATTTGACAACGGAGGCTATCCCATGTTTGATATAACTTCAACCAGTTTTAAATTAAACGCATTGTATTTTTTTTTTGTTTTCGCGCAATGTATATTTTTATTTATCAACCATATGGCCCCGGCTCCGCCTGGAAAGTTCACCAAACCTCGTTAAGGAATCCTCTCTATTAATTGGACTGACATATATAACTATTTTCTGCACATGGGTATTGGTAATAAGTAACCATTGTTAAAACTAACTGTACACTCTTTCTCTTTGGAAAATAATTGTAGAATAAATTAGCGTTTGCTTTGAAATCATTTTTCCTTCTTCACTCTCTCGTTTCTCTGAATGAGGACACCTAGAGTAAATAGTGTGAACCGGGTGTTTAATATTCTTTCAAAAAATAACTCATAGTATCAATTTAAGTACCTAAAAGCAGTAAAGAGAATACACACAAGCAAGTATGTCACCTAAAATGTTACCGTGACCTCATTCGCAAATGCTATTATAATAAATACAAGACAATATGTCCCAGCTTGTATATATTTCACTGCATATCCTTGTTTATTTAGTGTCGTGTAGATATAGGCTGTTTTACGAACTCGCTTAGGGCGGCAACAATAGCGTGGATACTTTTTTTACTTTTTACGTATGCTTACGGAAATAATTTTTAGCTTAGGTTTTGGTTTTGGTTTTGGTCACGTCCTGAATGTCAAAATATTTACATTTAATTCACAATAAATCCCTTAATAGACAGCGAGAGGTTGATGATGATTCACAAACAAACAACAAATGAAAGAAAATAACCGACTATTATAGAATATACTGGTCAGAGGACAAAAAGAAGAGGAATGCATTTGTAGTCGACTGTTAGAGGCTGTTTATGTATATGAAATAAATGAAGTAGCAATGGATTGACCACTTTACTTCCAATAGAACGAAGAACCCTGATAAGAATAGAAAAGATGTTACGTTTTATAGTCATGATGAATCGCAGGAACGAGAGAACAAAAATTCCAGAACGTTAATGCAGTCCATTAAGTCTCATGTCTCCTACAATAAGATATTAATCACGGTCAAAGAGGCATGAATAGCAAACTCCTGCAAGTAGCTGAGATACAAATGAAAGACGTAAACTGAAAGATGAATGTGAAAATAGAATCTGCGGAAAATGAAATGATGGTAATATTTATTAATTAAACAGTATTTTCATTTAAACAGTATTTTCATTTAAAGGGTATTTTCATTTAAACAGTATTTTTATTTAAACAGTATTTTCCATCATAGTAAACGTTTAGTTTTCGGTGCAAATGATACATTCGACTTGGAGCATCTGCCTGGACTAGATTAGAAATCTGTACCCCAGACATCAGCGCTCTTTATTTAATTAGTCTCACTATATATATTTTACTACAAACATATAATATCCATACAGCATACAATTTCTATAATATCACACTGCAAGTTAAGAACCGTGGAAATAGTGTTCTGAAAAATAGTGTCCTTTCTGTGAGTGGAGTGAGGATGTGAGTGTGTGTGTGTGTGTGTGTATGTATGTGTGTTTGTGTGGGGGGGAAGGGGAGAGAGAGAGAGAGAGAGGATGAGTAGAAAGGTTACTGTGGCATATTTAAAAGATTTTCTGTTTCCTCATACGATTATTTGTATAGAAATTTGATTTAAAAAGATTAGAAGCAACAGGTTATCCTACTGTGGATATGGGATACGTATATAGATGAACAAAATGTAAATAGGAAAGTTTTATGTTTGAAAATTGATTGAGGATGGCTAAATAAATTATCTAAATAATTTAACTGCCTCGGTGGTGCAGTGGTAGCGTATGCGACTGCTATGCGTGAGGTCTCGGGTTCATATCCCGGGTCGGACCAAATGTTTGTATGATCTGCAAATACTTGTTTCAGAGTTTTGTTTCCTCTGTACAATATCTTTATTTACAAAAAAATATATGTATTTTTATCAGTTGTCTAGTAACACAAGCTCTCTTGGGACTAGATGGCGTTATGTATTTACTTGAAAAATAATTTTGAGAACACGAGAGTATGTTCTGAACTGGAAGAGAATTGATTACTCCTATCTCAGATGGATTTGGTAATAGAATGTGAAGATGATATATAATCCATCCATTCATTAATAATTTTAGCCTACAGATATATAATTTCAGAACTAATTTAGTAAGTGATTTCAAGCATATTATATTCTCCGATGGAATTAAAGTTTCATCAATGTCATTGAACATTTGGTTATAACAACGCATATTGCCTATCCAGCAATAAATAAGTCATTTAATTTGGTGAATAAAATAGAATACAGGCAAAATGTTGCTAACACAAGGTACAAGAAACAGCGAGTTACACACAAGTGTTTTACAAGCATGGTATTTCTTAGTGCTCAAGAATGTCCAGGCGCTCAAGAGTCTGAAAGCTGAAGTTTTATATAAATACTAGCATCAAGTTTGAAGTCAGTTTAATTATACAAGTGATTAGCGAACCTCTATAATAGCCAACAGATTTCTAACTAATGAAATGGATGGTAGTAGTTTTAAAGTGTTTGAGAATTATGGTGCCAATGCATGTATGGAGACATTCGAATGCAGTAATAATAGGTGTATTTTTTATAAAATATGAAGAGAATTGTTAGTATTTCATTTTATACTTTTCAACAGTTGGCATCACCTGTATTTTTCATCTCCTGCTCATAGTTTTCTTTATCGTATGTATAATTATTTCCAAATCATATAATGCTACTAAAAATTCTTGAAGATATTTCTCTGAACTTTAGTCATTTATTCAAATGTTCTTGTCTACACGCAAATTGAAATGAGTCAGTCAATAATATAAAACAGAATAACAAACCATGAAACTAAATTTAGTAAAATCTGCTTTTTAAATCGCTATCATTTGCACCCATCCCTATCTTGTACCGGAATCGTCGTATCCCACGGAATGGAAATGGAAAATTCAGCCCGTAGACAGGTTGTCACATAAATTCAATTTCGTACGCAGCTAAATGAAGACATCTGGTATTCTTTCAAATTGGTATCGTTACACCCTGATAGGTATTGTTGTTCAGTGTGTAAGAAATTTACCATATATGCTAAAGAGTGCGGCGTACTGGGGTTGTAAGTTGGTCTCTGAATGTCGGCAAAATTTGTGCTTCAAGTGAATTATTGAAATGGAACAATCTTTAGGAGAAACTGCTCTTATTTATTTCAGTCAGATTATTATATAACTATCTAGTGTGTTGTCAGAGAAAAATATAGAAAACCATATTAATAAAAATACAACAAGTAGACGTGTTCGATACTAACGAATAATTACCAACGCTCTTGGATATCTACAACTCAAGAGTTTGCTACCCTTTGAGTCATCCCTTCCAGCCCCCAGAATCAGAGGAACTCACCTACTGAAAAGTAACGAAGGAACTGCTTAACATGTGTTTCCTGTAAAGTCCTGGAATCTCTTTCTGCCAAAGAATAGCTCGCCAGGGTCAAATTAACATAAACTACATATCGAAGCTCGGACCCGTATCATCATATCATGAACACATTTAATCCAACATTAACATAATGTTATGGACTCCCGAACTGTCTGATGCTAAAGTATAAAAAATAGTTTTAGTTTTAGGCTACAAAATAATTTGTTCCAGAATCTGAACGATAGTAAAGTCTCATTTGTGTTATATCATGTTTTATGGGCTTCCTTTCGTTACGAAGGGCTGAAACTGTAACGTACATCTATTTGCTAGATTATGCCGTAAATCGGAGGTAATTGTGTGTTTTTGAACGGTCATTGGAACTCTGAATTTGTCAGTCACATAAGAAGATATACGAGTACTATAATTCTGGAAATGTTATATATTACACATCCAATTATAACACACCAATGAAAATTTGATTTGTCATCATCCCACCATTAAATTGGCGGAATATTTGGAAAAGTTAATGGAGGGAGGGAGACCAGCTCTCTCATGGAATATGGGATACCACAAGTCTTAGATGAAAAGGAAAGCTGAAATATAGCATTTCAAATTAACTATGTTCTTGTTCCTATATTTCTTTGCTATGCTTAAATAAATAATTAAAACAGTAATTTCAACAATCCAAACTCAATTTACCAAATTCTCAAAGAATTTTACATTCATAAAGCTTGAAAATTTTTGGCGTAACATCATAAAAGCCAAATTGCTCGTATGAAAAATTTACTCCCTAATAACACTATTATGGCAGACCCTCTTGAGGTCAGTCTGACCTATATAAATATTGCAAAGTATGTGCAAGTAATTGACCCAAATTTTTAAGGCTGTTTACAGTTTGGGGGAGCGAACGTGACCACCGTTTTTCAGAAAATGATAGTATTGAACCATGTTTTATATAAGTTTAAGACTGTAATATTATGTTATGAAATAAGAGTATTGTTTTTTCTACAAAATTTCAAAGCAAAGATTAAAATGGTGCCTAAAATGGTCTATGAAAAGTATAAAGAGAATGTGTATGTACTATTGTAGAAATAGTGTCAGAGTCGATTCCGCCTTAGTACCTACAGATAATAGTACGCAATAATGTCTGTTTAAATAATCTGGGTGTCTATGTTTAGTATACTAGCAACCCGTTGCGGATTCGCACGTTTTCTTTATGGAAAATATACTATATCTTACAGGTACTATTCCGAGAATATGTAACTTATTAATGGTGAAAGCTAAAAAAATGAAGTTTAGACTTTTTAATTGGTTATCTTAAAATCGCAATAAATTCTTTAATCACGTAAAAAATCAGCTTCACCAGATCTGTAGCCATTTAATATGATATATTCAACCATTTATTTTTTCAAATCGACTAGTTTGACTCCGTACTGAAATTAATACTGTATCCATCTAGTTAGCTTTGTATTTACCACATTATGCGTAACTAATTTTTAAAACATATAATGTTTATAATAGTAAATATATAAATAGTATGAATAGTAAGATATCCTTCCAAGATGGACAAATGCCATCACTGATTTTTTCGTAGATCTATTAAAGAAGAATATCTCACCATGCATGGTTTTGTTATATCTTAAAAGGTTAAGGCAGCGCTTTCGTTGAAAGGCGTCCGGATGGCGTAAGAAAGCGGTTCCCGGATCCTTCCCGTCTCAGGCGCAGAGTGGCTCACCGTGTGGTTTTATCGGTTCGATTCTAACACACCGCCCCGCCGTAAACTCCGGTGGAGTGAAGGCCCGAGGGGGTTTCCACAAGTAAAAAAAAACACATTCGTTGAAAACTCCTCGAGGGCTATTTTTTTCCGACTCCTACAACAAATATCGTCTTATTTTAGTCAATTTACACAAAAACTAAACAAATTATATACATAAATTTTACTCAAGAATCACTCTGTCTATTAATGAAAACCGCATGATAATCTGTGCAGTAGCTTTTGAGTTTATTGCCAACAGACAGAGAGAGCGGCCGGGTACTTTGTTTTATAATATGTAGTTATAAGTTAATTCACTTAAACAGTATATACTTATAAAAAGATAAAGGAATAACTTTTTATTCATTTTCTAAAATCCACAGAATGAATTTAGCTTAGCTGTAACTAGACATAAGTCTAGACAGTTATGTGTAATGTAAATACTACACAAAGATAGAGACTACTATACATTGTTGTGTTGTGTAAAAACAAGTCCCTGAAAACTCATATTTGCAAAAATATTCTCTCATTTACAATTAACCACATACAATAACATATCATCGTTACCTTCGTTAAGTAAAAAATAGAACACCACAAAAGGATTTCCCCCAGTACATAAGTTTTCCAGGTCACATTATTCAAAGTAATCTGGCAGCATTCCTTTACTAAAGTTAGGTTCAAGTTTCTGCCCTTAGATGTTGGCATACTCCGTCAATTTACATAGTAATCGCTCCAAGGTTAGAACAGAGATTCTTGAAATCTGAGCCTCTAATTCTGAAAAACGGTCCGTCAAATTCGTGGTTATAATTAAAAATACTGAAGATGCTTGAGGGTGTGGCATAGCAGAAATATTTTAAAAGAATGCGACAATTGAATTGCGATGTGAAATAAGTGACATGAGAAAAATGAAATTTCAATTTTTGATAACGTCTCTCATTCCTCCCTTTTTAATTTTTGTGGTTTCGCTCTTCAAGGTGAATTATTTTTTTCAGATTTCAATAAAATTAACAATACACCAAAAGTAGTCTAAATAATATAACATTTTCTACCGTTTGGAGTTCGTTAACGATAAATAATATGAAATTGTAAACATTTAAAATTTATAAAACAAAACGAATACAGATCGCTTATAACTGAAACGGTTATCGCGGAACTTTACATAATATAAGCAAATATTTTAATTTAATAGATTTTACATCCTAAAATCATATGCAATCATATGCTGGCTGTCTGCAAATCTTTAGAGAACCATAGAACGTACTTTTCGAAAGTTGTTTTACATTTAAGTGGTTATTTCAGAATATATGTTACATTGCATAATTAAGTCAGTTCAGATGTATTTATTTAATTTTATTTTATTTAATTCTTGGCTTACCAACATTTTTTAAAGATTAGTCTAGTATAAAAATCACTAACAGATAAACGCCGCATGCATTATTTTTGCAGCTATAACAACTTTGTTATTTTAGAAGAAAAAACCTACTAAAAACTATAACTATGTGCAATTTGCCGGAACTTGCTAAACGAATCAGAATGAATATAAACCAAATTTATGCAGCCGTTAATCATTTTACAAAGTCGTATAATGGAAATAAAACAATAAGAAATAAATTATGAAAACTCATAACATTGTAATATTGCAGCTCTACTTCCAGTTTCACTACATAGTCACGTTGATTTTTTCAAGATAGTTAATAATACTGCATGCTCTTGATGTTTATTATAAGATAAGATAGATAATTTATTTAAAACCAGATAACAAAAACTTAACGTTGTACATACAAAAATAAAACTACAAATTTTCGGAGCACAAGCATAGTTGAACTCTGGCACCCATGTTAAGATTTAACTTGTGTTATGGGTACATCATTATAAGAACGGTGTTGTAGTTTAACTTAAAAACTTATGGCATTTAACAATTCTTCTTGAAAGTTATGTTTTTCGATTAGCTCAATCAATATAATCAAGTGTAATGAAATATTATCTATTAATATAAAGCACAGTTATTCTAAAATTCATCTGTACGATCCTAGCATCATACTGATCAAGACGTGAAATTTGTCCAAAAGCATTGCTTTTCCATGTTGAAAGTACCCTTGAAAGAAAAGTCTACAGAACGCTTTATAATTTAAAAAGGTCATCATCTTCCTAGTCTTTATCATCCCAAGACTATCTAGCTTAATCTATTTAACTTGAATGTATTTTTTTCCTTGGAGCAACTGCCATTAGATAGCCGCAAAGCTAAGGGTTAACTGAAATCGAAAGTTATACCTTTGTTTTAAATGTCTTAGTCTAATATTGTTCAAAATTGAAATCACAGTCCTATGTTTAATTTATATAACGGCCCTGTGTCTCCAATATACCTCCAAGATACCGTACCAGTCATTAATTATACGCATTCGGAGAAAGTAGTTCCAAAATGAACTAATAATTCATCTTAAAACAATTTATCATTAAGATTACCTAGTGCCTATAACTTTGCACGAATAACAAATCAGAAGTAATTTAATATTACTACAAAATTGTACGAATTATTTTTGCTAGATATTTACTTTTATTTCTACAGAAGTAATGGAATAATATATCTTCTTAAATAGTTATTTGTAACTACGCTTGTGAGAGATCTGGAAGCTGTGCTAGGAAATATCCGCCTTAGCTCCTTCACATTTATAGAACACTACATAAACCCGAATAATATTTATATTTATTAATGATGTCAGTAGTTATTTTATATGAGGTGCAATTTGGTGATTATAAATAATCATAGCCCAGTTGCAATTTGGTGATTATAAACAATCACCGAGAGAAAGCAACGACGGCGCGATCAGTAGCTGGGTGGGTGATCGCTGGTGGCATATTACCATGAGCGTCTCCGTGATTCGGAGGTCATGTTAAGCAATCGGTCCTGGTTGTTATCATAGGATAACAGTCGTGAAGCTTAGTTAGAGCCTTAGGGCGTGGGGACGTATGGCCTTAACTCTCTCTTGAGAGGAGACCCGAGCCCAGCAGTGGGACATTATGGGTTGTTGATGAAGGTATGTATATTTCCTCACTTGCCGACTATTCTCTTCACCTTTGCTAAAAGTTTTCAGAAAAAAAACCGTTTGAAAAAAAAACATATACCATATTACATTTTAAATATATTTTTAACCTTAGTGATTTTTAGTGTAAAAAATATTAGTTTGTATATTATTATATACCAGGGAATGCCCGGGATTGAAATTGGACTTCAATTAATACCCCTGATGCTCTAGTTAACGAGATGCTCATGTTTCGTTTCGTTCCAATAAGTAGAAATGTAAAGTCACAGTAAAATTTCATGATCGGCCAAAAATACATTCAACTGAAATAAAAAACAGTCTAGTATATTTTAAAAGAACAGTTTTATAAATATACAGTTTATTGAAAACCATGGCAATTGTAAGTATGCAAAAAAAAATTTGGATAAAATCAGTTTTGTTTGTACTATACCGAAGATGATAGCGGTAGTATGAATATTGTGAACTCCAGAACGCATTCTGGAGTGAAGTGTCTTGGCAAACGTAGTGTAGGACGCCATTTGTCCAGAAGTCGTGACTACTTGCATAGGAGGACTGGCAGTGACTGGGTGGAAAGAGCAACAGAAAAGAAATGAATGGAATAGGTTTTCAAGGAAAAAAAGAATGCAAATATTTAAAATTTGACTACAAAGTACTCTAGCTACGAGCAATAACGTTGATTTTTCTTCATTTAAATAATATTTTTAACTAAATTGCTTTCATAAATGCCACTAAACAACCTATTTGATAACATTAATATGAACGCTCTATCAGCCAACACAATATTGACAAATGATAGTTAAGATATTTTGAGGACTTTGAACGCGTACAACAATTTGAGTCATATGTCTGCCAATATAAAATTGAGCTGATATTTTTCACATATTTTGACCACTTTGAAATTACATATCCAAGAGTTCACTATAGTAAAAGTGTTTCCACACAAGTGCATGCCTCTCTCTTAAATCCACGTCCGTAAAGTACGGGGAGGATTGAGGGGGAGATTTGAAATCCAGCGAACGTCCCTCAGGTCATCTGAAAAGCAATGAACAAATTGCTCAACATCACTTGTCTGTGAGGCTATTAGATCAAGACTGGTCGTACCGCCCAATATCTGCTTAAAAACGATGGATGAAGCTCTGAAATGGCTAAATATCTTTATTAATAAGTCCCTAATGTCTTCTAATGAAAATCTAATTTATATAAAAGTTTTAATGTGAATATAATATAAAATTATGATGAGAAGAGAAATGAACATAATTAATTGTAAAATAACATAAATACACACGTAATATCGTGTGTACTTATGTTATTTTACAATTAACCTTCACTAAGTTGGTAAAACTTTTCAGACGGAGTATTGTAAATAATTAAATTATATTTTCTTATATTCTCTTTCCACAAGCAGAGTCTTCTTTACATTTTAATCCCCATTGTAACGTCTGGCCTCTAGGCCTGTGCTTATCTGAAAACGGACGATAATTAAAGCATTTTTTAATTTTTATTTAACTCGTTTAAGATTTGCGCTCCTGGATTATAAGTCCGTGGCTGCCTGACGTTCTGCATTTTGTAAAAGCTGCAAATTTTGTCATAGTATATCCCCAACACAGATAGGAACAATGACCCGTTATGAATTTTACTGGCTTTACTAGGTAACATCTATCAAGTTTATTTTTCTCAAGATAGTTTATGAAATCGTTTCTTTCATGGCCAGATACTTATTATCGTAGGTCCTACACGCCTGAGATCCTTAAACTATGATTAAATGTAACTACACGAGCAAAGCTGAATTTTCTAAACTTCTTTTTTTTATATAGGTGGCAAACGAGCAGACGTATCGCCTGATGGTAAGCGATTACCGCCACCCATGGACACCCGCAACACTTGAGGCGTCACAAGTGCATTGCCGGCCTTTTAGGAAGGAGTACGCTCTTTTCTTGAAGGTTTGTAGGTCGTATTGGTCCGGGAATACCGAAGGCGATATTTCATTCCACAGTTTTGTTGTGCGGGCAGAAAGTTCCCTGAAAAACGCACAGTTGTGGACTGCCAACCATCTAGTTTTATCTGTAATTATCAGAAAATATATTATTTCCTCTATAGCCAGACACTTGATGATGACAAATGAACGGTTAGTTTTCTACTTGATTTGAGTGATAATCGATTTAATTATTAACATTTTCCCAACAACCTTGAGGCATGAACTGAAGATTCTTAATTAGAAGTAATAATTCATCAAGGAATGATAATCGCCATTTGATACGAGCCCGAATAAGTACAGTTTAAATTGAGTTGCGATCAAGTTGATATTGTCGAAATGATTTAGAGTAACGCTTAAGATCAGCTAGATCATTGAGGTCAATGGGTTTCGGGTTATTGAATTAGTTCGTAAAGCCTTTCGTCTGTATGATGATCCTTCTTGCATTACTTATGACTTGTAAAAGAGTTGGAAAAGGATGAACTCGGCATAAATCATTTTATTTTTTATCCGACTGCGAAAGAAAAAGGGTTATGTTTTTCGAGTCCTAGAGACTAAATGGCTTTTCGTATATTTATGTGAGTGGTGTCAGTAGATTCATCTTAGTCGTGCTAGAGAGATTAGGCACATCAAAATTAAAAAAAAAGTATACGCAGTCGTATTTTTATTAAATTCATTACTTGTAAGGATTTAAAAGTATAGTTTAGGATTACATATCTTAGTTACAAATTATTAAAATCAACATCTGTAACCGAACTAGGCAGAGCCTGTATTTCGGCTATTAGGTATCCTCTCGGACATAATATCGTCTAATTTTCTTGGCCATTATAGAAGCATAATATTTTTTTAAAATTTTATATAAAACATATTTTATATTAATAATTTGAAAACTTAACAATATAAAAAAGTGGAATGATCTTCACGCAAATATCCTCTCTATGTGTGATGTGATGGTGTTTTTGTGTGCAAAGAGGGTGTATGAAGTAACGGTAACGTGTTTGTGTGCGTGTGTGTAACTAACTTAATAACGAAAACTACGTGTTTATCAACACGTAGTACGTTTGTAAATTAGTAAGTCAATTTATTTACTTCATTGTACGAGTGACTGAGGATATAAAAATCGCGAGGGAATCAAATCACAAAGGCACCAACGTACTAATATCCCTTGAGTTATAGGTCCATGAGACGCGAGAATCGCTTATCATCAGGAGAAAGGCCTACTCGCTAGGCTCCTGCCGTATAAATATCTACGAAATACCCGGCTTAAGTTTGGCAAAAAATAATTTATTAAACTTTGAATGGTGTCATTCTATATTACTGCTGAGTTTGAGTAACTTTGGTTTATTTTTTTCAATAAGCCAAGTTGTAAGCGTTTCGTGTCGATTCTTTTTCTAAACTCGCTTACGCCTCTATTCTCTTGTGATAATTGCCTTGGTCTTGTAAAACGTCATTCATATGCATTTGTTTTCTATTAACGATTACGTTTGTTGAATGTAACCTGGCAGGCGAGCAGGTTAGATACCGGATAGAATTAACAGATATATTATTTGCAAAATTCAAAAGTCACTACAATCTTCAATTTTGTGTAGTTGGTATTTGGTCTCTAATGAAACATCGCATCAATTTTAATATTTTTAAGCAAATACAACTAGCAACTAAATTAAGTACATATTTTTTTTGTTTTTGTTACAACTTGCTTTGTCCTTCTTTAATATTCAAAGTAGATCTTTATAATATTATAGTAGGAATGTAAACTGCAAAAAAAAATTAACAGTTTTCAAACGAATTTTTGCTTATAAAATTCAACGATAAGATTTCACCACCGTAGTACGCTCCAGGCAGCAAATAACACATTTTGGCTTCAAGACTGCAATATTGGAAAATGGAATTGAGTGGAACATGTTTGTCGAATGCTTTCAGAAGGCGAATCCTCATCTTTCATTTTCGTGAATAGATGAATCTTTCTCTATGACTCGTTACTGGAAAAGGCAAACATCTGTAAAGCGTGATGGCTTTACAGATGTTTGCCTTTTGAAGTAACAGTTAAAAGACAAGAAATGAAAATCTACAAACTGTGACGTAAGTTGGCCGCACGGTTGATCTTGTGGTCTAAGTGGTCGCCACGCCGGTTTCTACTGCGCCAAGTGTTGTAAGGTCAAACCCCACATTGGCCAACACTTTGTGTGATCCATAAATTGTTGTTCTGAGTCTGGGTGTTCTTTGTATCCGTTTCATGTATGTTTGTAAAGGCCCCGTGACACAACACGTGTATGTTGCTAATGCGAAAATAGTATTTTATCAAACAAAAAAAAGTCTTTTGAAGTAGTGATGGATCTCTTAGTCTAGTGGTTAGTGATCCTGGCTACTAAGCTAAAAGTAGTAGGTTTGGTTTCCATCTAGAACAAAAAATACAATGAGCCCGATAATTTGTTCCGTGTCTGGGTGTAACTTATGTATACGGGTGTAGCTTTAGCCTGCGGCTTCGCTCGCGTGCATTTCGATTATCGCGACAAAAAGTAGTATGTCCCGTGTCCAATATATACCTATACCGCAATTTATACAAATCGGTTCAGCGGTCTAGCCGTGGAAACTTAACAGACAGATAAACAGAGCTACTTTCGAATTCGTAATATTAGTATGAAAGTATCGAAACATAGATTTAGAAATATATGAGTATGTTTATGAGCAGTCTGGCTTCCATAATACAGGCTCTAACTCATTTGACCTGCGTAGTTTTAGTTATAAAATTTTCAGCTTTCATAAGCGAAAAAACAAATAAACATTAAGTGAGTAGTTGCTGTAAAAATGTCTAGTTGTTAAACCTAGGAGCATACCGTCGACTGCACGTGCCACGTTTGCCCTAGGGTAAATCCGCCACGGGGAACATAAATTACTAAAGTTGATGAAAATAGTGATGTGACATGATTCGTATCATCTTTAGTATAGTTTAAAAAAATATAGTTAAAAATACTATAGACGGAGAGAAAATCATATTCGTTGTCCTTTTTATACCTCTGGCCAATATCTTTCCCACGGAAACTTCCTCGGGTCATGGCGCCACCGGAGCAAGAATTTAACCAATAAAAAGCACACGTCACATGTTAATTCATTGCAAGGGGTTCCGGTATACCCTTGAATGAAAGTCCCTGAGAAAGCCTGTAGATATTGGTGTAGGCAGCCACACCATTGAGGCGTTGCCATTATTCTGGTCTAGAGTAAAGCGTACACGTTACAAAACGTTCTAAGACACGCCTCTGACTGATCTTCTTCCTAGCCTGTGTTAATACGATAATTTTGGGTCGGCTACTAGTTTATCTGAATATCACTGTTTCCATGAAGCGACTCCAATCAGACTTCCGCAGATTTGAACGAACTAAACTCGAAGGTTAAACTAGTTGTCAGTATATTTTTGAGGATCTTGACGTATCGTATCGTAGATATGTACGACAAACGGGACCGACTACCTAATGTGTTCTTTGAGGTAAATAACAGGATGTAGAAGCATCTCAGTAGATTGCCATGGCGTGAGTCGCCAAGCTGCATTGTTGCATTGTCTGCATTCGCAGTAAATATGATAAACACTGCTCTTGGATTCTGAGCATGCTATGCACAGAATCCAATGTGCATAGCTTGCTCAGAGTCACTATTGCGTGAAAATATGTTTTTTTATATATAAATCCCTAAAAATTATTTAAGAGGCTTATGTATAAAAAATATATATTTTCAAATGGAAAAATCAATTTAAAACGCAAGAAATTTCTTCTTCTCTTTAGTAATTAATTTTAACTATGATTCAGTAGATTAATATTATTATGATTAGTAGATTATTATTAGTCGAGTTAGTTTAAGAATAAATTTCATAAAGATATCGACTTTATGTAGATACTTAAATAACTTTATAGCAACTAAAAGTTATTAAGATAAATTTTAACGTTTACTTCAACTTTGATATCTAAAGCACATACTTAATGATTAATGATAAGATAAGTCTATTCATTAACCAATCTTTGAATAATAAACTAAGATCCATTGTCTTATTATTATATTTGTATTTGTTGTTCGTATTAATATATAATCGCCTTAAACTGTTTTTTTCTATTTTATATTCTATTATATTATCTATCTATCTATTATATTCTATTATATTATATATTAATATTCTAAAACAGCAAATATCTCGAAAATGTGTGCCGTCAAGGAAGTCATCCCTTATCGATAAACTTCCCAGCACTAGTGTCCACTCGATATCGTGTCACACGCTCCTTGGAGCAATATTTTCCGGCACCCACATTTTCCGCTACGTGAATANGTGAGGTTGGCTGGGGGCGAAAGATTGTGGTTCACCCCACACACCCCTGACGTGAATACATTCGATGTGAATTCTTTCTATTACTGCCCACCTAAAGAGTAATAAAACATTGTGGATATATTTTCGATAGAACTTATATGAAAAATTTTGTAAAGATAATATTAGTGTTTTTAAGAACAAAAAGGGATGATGATTTCGTCCTTGTATAAAGTCGTTTAAATTCAGTTGTACTTTTACGAGATTGTTTGTCACTTTTTCATTCTCAAAGGCTTTCACGGCGAAATACTTTGATTTTTGAGGAAGGGCATAGGGATCTCTTAACAGCAATAACCAAAGATACGCGGGGGGAGCCGCGGTTTTGATATAATTATCGTGCAGGTATCTGGCACCTTGGATTGATATTATCCTTTACTAATTGTCGTACACTTGACCTGCCTGTCTGCTGTTGATAATTAATGATTATTATCTTCATCTTCCTAGGCTTCATTATTCCCAAGATTTGAGGCCGGCTACTAACGCTACGGTTTTACCTGAATATCAGTTTTTACACGGAGCGTCTGGCATCGGACGTCCGCAACCCTGAGGGTGAACTGAATTCGAAGGTTGAACAAGTTGTCAGTTTATTCGAGGGCACTGATTTCCCAATAACGATTGCCATAGATGTTCATGACAACTGCGGGAAACACCACCATATTTCATACTTCGGGTTGCTATTAAGAAATTCTTGTATGATAAACCCAACAGTAGTCCGACCCGGGAATCGAACTCGAGACCCCTTGATCTGGAGTCGCTTATGCTTACCACTAGACTAATGAGGCAATCAATGATTATTATATGACATAAATTATTAGTAGAATGATAAATTTTAGTGTGATAAATATATGCATAACTAAAACTCAGCCGCCTTCAATACCTCAAAAAGATTTTGCCCCAGAACACGTTCAACAGCCATCATTAAAACAGTTGACTGTCTCGGTGGCGCAGTGGTGCCGTTTGTGACTTCTGTGTTTGAGATCTCGGATTCGATTCTCGGGATCGAATTGCGAGTCGGACCAAGTATTTACATCATCTGAAAATATTTGTTTCAGAGTTTGGGGGTTTTCTATATATAATTTGCATGTATTTATAAAATAAAGTATATAAGCATGCGTCCATCTAGCTATCTGCTTTAGCTAGCAGATGTCAACGTGGCCCTACAACCAAACTAAAATTCTTTTGATCCATATCTAACTAACATTCCGTGGTACTAACTTGGACATTAAGTCTAAAGCGTTAAATAAACGCATATCAACATTAGATTTGACAGTTTGTCATGCACTTAGCCTGCCTGTCTGCGGTTAATGTCATCTACAAGCTCTGCTGTGACAGCTCGTTAATTTCAACCCCACTTGTTTTATGAGTAATCGTTACCCAGCTGGGCAGACGAATATATTGAAATACCGCTCGAATGTGTGAGACATTACGGGAAAACGGACAATGTGTCTATTTGTGCATGCATGAAGTGAAAATTAAAATCGAACAGCACCACAAGTTTTTTAACCATTTAGATGCAGTCGCGTTTCGAATGTGTGTATGCTCAAATGTATCTATAATAATAATGGTAATTATATTTCAAAAATCTAACACGCAACACCGTCTAGGCCTAAACAAAGCAGAGCTTGTATTACGGGTACTAGACAACTGATACAAATACATTTATACTTTCTTTTTTGTATATATAAGATAGAGTCGTAAAATGTAGACATTTAATCCCTTTTGTCTTCATTCAGTATTAAATATTGCGTTCTATAATAAAAAATTAGGTAAAACTAAATAAATTAGATATCATTGTGCACTCGGTTATAACTAAAAATAAAAAGAAAATAATTAAATTAATAACAGAAATCATAATACATACACGAAAATTTCCATTAATATGCGCTCATTCTGTTGTCTTTATTATCTTTAATTCTTATCACCTTAAACCAGACCCTATAAATATTCATTGTAATCTTAGCCCATAAAGTTGAAGGCTTACATCGGTTTTTTTACTTGAGCTAATCTTAGGATTTTTTCTTTTTTTACAGTATAGGGGGAAAACAAGCAGCCATATCGCCCGATGGTAAGCGATAAACGCCCCTCCCACACATACACCACGGACACCCGCTATACAAGAAGCGTCACAAGTGTGTTGCCGGCTTTTGAGGGATGAAGAGGGGGACAGAGGGAGGGGTTGGGATATGGGCCTCCAATACCCTCACTCCCTCAATGAAACACGGTGCATGCGATATTTCACACGTTTTCTGAGAGGCCGTGATATCACTCCAGTCAATCCAGCCTATTTATGCCGAAGCGTGGCTCTCCATCATGGTAGATAACCCAGTTATTTAAGAAGGCTATAGGCTCTAAATCATCACGCTACGACCAAAAGGAACGGCAGTAAAATATATTGCAAAAATGGGGTAAAACTGGTTTCTTTTGAGAGCTTCCATTGCGTGAGTTGCCTAAACCGCTAACTTTCCGGGCAATAGGTGACCCTGACGTGTTTGTATGGGTCAGCTAGCATCAAGTAAGGCGTGCTTTTCATGTTTTCTTAAGAGACTTCTATCCCTCTTCTAAAATAACAAACAGAAAAGCGTGTAGATAAATAGAACATTTCCATTCAGCTTTGTTGAGCGATAAAGTCCCTGTGCAATAAAATTGCCGTCGTTACATTATCAATAATAAATGATAAAAGGTTTTACTAATATTTAGATGAAATCGGATTTGCATTAGATTACCCTTTATAACGTCTAGAGGATACCTTGACGATATAATCTGTAAAAGATAAATAAATATCACATTTTTGAAAAACTATTTTTTATTTAACGGTAAATTAAATATTATATACTAATATGTCTATTTTACACCAAATTCATTAACATTTAAAAGCCCACAATGCAATATAGACAACAGTTTGATTGTATATAATTAGGTACCGGTATTGATTCGCATGCTAGGCACAGCTTGTATTTTGGGAAACAGGATTCAGTCGCTAATTTTGCAATTTCGCAAAATTTGCAACTTGCAATTTGAAAAAGAGGCGCTCATAGCCCAGTTGCACTCGGTGTTTAGAAACAATCACCTAGGGTAAGCAATGACGGCGCGGTCAGTACCTGGATAGGTGACCGCTGTTGGCATGTTATCATGAGCATCTCCGTGATTCGGAGGTCACGTTAAGCAGTCGGTCCCGGTTGTTATCATAGGATAACAGTCGTAAAGCTTAGTTGGAAGCCTTTGGGCGGCTTGAAAACATCCGACGGTAAGATTACGTAGCCACAAAGTTGTCTTGCCAGTCTCCAACCCGTACTTGGCCAGCGTGGTGACGTATGGCCTTAACCCTCTCCTGAGAGGAGACCCGAGCCCAGCAGTGGGACGTTATGGGTTGTTGATAATTTGAAAAACTTCTCACATCCTTAGCGACTTAGTATTTACGTAGGAGGTGTTGGGGTATGGGCCTCCGGCATCCTGCTGCTTCGCACCGGTTTTCTATGAGGCCGTGATATCACTCCGGTCGAGCCGGCCCATTCATGCTGAAGCGTGGTTCTACTACGGTATAAATGAATAAATAACACACACAAATAAATTTTGTAACTTGATTGCAATTGTTAACAGAACACTCGGAAAGTAATTACCATCACGGTTTTGTTATACCCTGGTGATAATATACTTAGTTTATAGCGAGAGAATCTCCGGTCAGAGAAAGAACAAAGAGTAGCGTTACGTGATGGCCTATGTCCAGCAGTGGACTGCGATAGGCTGATGATGATGATAATATACAGATTTAGCTTCACTGTACACTCTCAATCATTTGTATCATGGCGCTCCGAGATTTTTTAGACTTAAATATTTCGCCAGGGTACAAGATAATAGTTATTTACTAAATAATAAATGGAGTTATTTTTAAGCTAATTAGTACAATAATGGTTTTTCCCTGTTAACATTCTCATAATAAAGGACGAAACCTTCTACTAAGCAAAATAAATACGAAACGCACTTTAAAAGTTGACTAAATCACAAATTTTTGCAAATCTTTTAGGCACCCAGAAAAATGCAATTTCCACACAAATCAGGCGCGTGTTGTTATTTTAGGACGACAGAGGTCTCTGGAGCCATTAACACTCGTTTACTTAGGCCCTGAATAGATTACATCGGGGATTTTATGAAGATTGCACATAACTTATTCCGCCTCGGGTATCTCCTTTATATTTTCTTTATACCTGATATTAATAGGATTTGTAATTTTTTTTTGGAAAATGTTTTCGTAACTAACTGTTGTTAGCGGTTTCGATTGTGTATTTGGCTTTCTCATTATATATTCCTCAAAAGGAGAACTCTTAGAGCGGTAACACGTGGCACTCTACAGGGGCAGGAGCACATAGACGCTGGTAATTAGTTACCACGCTGATTCATCTGGCTATTTATATAAATAATATCTACCAACAATATTTTTTATTTCAATCTTCACAATATGATTTTTCAGTGCGTCTGAAAACCTGTTAACTCAAAACGGATTAAGGCTTTGGAGGATCACTTCGTTTTCTTTGTTAAAAAAATACCTAGGTAAATTGATGCGCTTACTGCCAGTGCCAATTCTGCAATATAAATCAATATAATTCACTATGTATGCAAACTTTCTATTGTTCATAATGATTATACTTTGATTTCACGGTTATCAGTGTTCAGATAGGAATTTAAGAGGTTGATTAATTAACTCGCAGATTTATTCCTTAATGTCATAAATGTGTAGCTGATTTTTGCTGCATAATAGGCATGATGACAGTAACCAAGAACCACTTAAATTATGTATTAATCTGATGAAATGGGGTTCATAGAGTATGAAAATCGTATTTATTTTCATATTGAAAGCGATAATATTAGTTAATTAACTAAATTAAATCTAAAAAATACAGCAACCAGCCATGTTAAGTTGAACACCAATTAGAGCGAGTTACGTCACGTATGTATAAATATGTATTCTTTACTGTTTTTAAGAGCTAGAATTGACTTTGGTTGACAAATGGTGATGTCGTGTCTGCGACGTGACGTCACAAACAGACGCCATGACACCGAGCGTTTTGGAGTGAATTTAAAATTTAAAATTTAAATCGCATATTTTTCCTAATAAAACTATAGTTTTTGTAGATATATAACTGTCTTTGACAAAAGGAGGTGCTTCCAAAACTTATAAAACAGTTTTCAACAGTTATTGTGGTCAGACGTTTATTGAATAACATAGGGATTAAATAGTATCCGTCCAAAAAGGTGCAGTTTTCCAGGTACATGTAAACCATCTTTTTAACTATCGAAGCCGCTGACGTAAGTATCCGATCTCAATAAAATATTATAAATGTAACTTGAGTAAGAGGGCCGGCGGCGACTGAATGCAATGAGCAGTGAACCGAGCTCTGTGATGTGCTTTAGGAGAGACCTACAAAACGAACTCTATCTAGAGATAGAGTGAAACTAGAAACAATTAAAAGTAAAACAAGATTTAAAAAAACCTACAGACAACTAAAATGGAGATGGACGGGGCATATGCTAAGAGAAAATTAAGAAAAATGGACAAAACAGAATGGTTTTGTCCAATTTTCTATCCAAGAGACAGCAAAAGTAGTAAAGGTGGAGAGATAAAAAGATGGGAAGACGAATTGAGGAAAAAAGCTAGTCCAGTATGGACCCGTTTAGCTAGGGACAAGAAAACGTGGGCATCTTTGGAGGAGGCCTTTGTCGATAGACAAGCTGTTACAGACAAACATCCAGTTTCCGATGATTGAAAAAAGAAGAAAGCAAAAAAGAAAAGTTAGTAAGTAGGCATATAATATATTGTAAAAAAGTAGACAGCAATAAAGGATTTTTTTATTTTATTTTATTTTATTTCATTTTATATTATAAAACGAATTGTCGCCTGCGATATTGCCGAACTAATACGACCTTCAAACCTTCAAGAAAAGAGTGTACTCCTTGTACTTATCACTTGTGATGTCCCTGGTGTTGCGATCGTCTATGGGCGATGGTAATCGTTTACTATCAGGTGATAAGGGCTCGTTTACCCCCTATTCCATAAATAAGACCTATGTTCAGCAGTGAACTTCAATAGCCTGATGAAGAGGATTATATAAAAGTAAGGATTACATTCATAACTTTACACAGTGTAAAATAACTCCAAATATTTTGTATAATATTCTTCACGCAATTTACTTTTAACAATAGTCAATTCATTCCGTGCTTCTGGCATTATAAACCAAATTTGCTTAATTCACGACCCACCATCTTCAATACATCAACATCACAAATAGAAATCGAGATACAAAACCAACGAACATTCAATCCATCATACAAAACAAACACAAAGATAAATGGACGACTATTGTACAAATCGTTACGTAAATTCTATTTAAAACAAAAGGCTCGGATATTTTGAGACAAAATAATATCGAAAATCCCCAAATGAGTCGTTTTCAACCGACACTTATTTAATGCGTGGTCGTTTGTAAGATCGCCTTTCATTTCCTTAGGCCGATGAGCTCGCTTACTCCCGCACTTAAGATGGAGTGCACACCGACGATTTTTTTGATATTATCTGAAAACCGCTGTCTAAATGAGGGTGGGATGAAAAATTATTGTTTGAGAGTAATCCATAAGTGGGAGCTTCTTGCGGTTTAGACGCATATAAATTGGTGTTATAACTTTCGAGATGTTCGTATTTAGATGTTGGTTTAGCGGCTAGTGAACTAGTTTGATACGCCGAAATTCGTGGGTTTGATTCTTGTCCAGGACGAATAATTGTACAATGATTATCTATAATATATACACTAGCTGCACAGCAACGTATTACCCGTTGTTAGCTGGTAGCTTAAATAACTCCTTATATTAACAACTGTCTGCCAGTGAAAGTTCCGCCAAAATTATTTCAGCCGTTCCAGATTATCTGAAACAAACAGCCAGATAAATAAAAAAATGTATATTTTTATGTAAGTATCGTATATACTTCTGTACGCGTTGAATGAAAATTTGTGATTTTGTCATTACAAACAGAAATTAAAATATATTTATTTACATTCTACGGGCACACCCATATTGCACTATTAAATAAACCCGTTTTCTTTTATACGAACTTCTTGCTGTGTTCTTGCCTACTTCTCTCTCTCTCTTCTATCTATAATAATAAATAATAAATATTTAGGACATCTAACACAAAATGCCATCTAGTCCCTAACTAAACGGAGCTTGTATTATGGATACTAGACAACTGATATAAATACATAAATACTTTTTTTGTACATACCTACATATTATACATAGAAAACACCCAAACTCCGAAACAAATATTTGCAGATCTTACAAACATTTGGTGAGACCCAGGATTCAAACCAGAGACCTCATGGACAGCAGTCGCGTACGTTACCAATGCGCCATAAGGCAGTCATAATATCTATCTTCATAATATGTTCAGACATGTTCAGACATTCTGCTGTGGTCTCGGGTTCGATTCCTGGGTCGGACCAAATGTTTGTATGTTTTCTATATATAATATGTATGTATTTACAACAAAAATAACTATATATGTATTTATATAAGTTGTCTAGTACCCATAACCCAAGCTCTGCTTAGCTTGCTAGCGTTTCTTATTAAATTGTCCAAAAAATTTGCATATTAACTGTATCAAACTATGTCTCCTGTGAAACATCAAATGTTAATATTTCCAGCTTATAATAACGTGCGCCGGATCTTAAGTTAAAATGACGAAGGTCCTGGGGTTTAAGTCAAACTTTTTTTTAAAGTAATTAAGCGTAACTTTATGCGGAGATGAGGGCGATTGCTTTTAAACGTCTTAGTTTAACAAAATCTTTTTGATATTGCAAGTTTTAATATACCATGACGTACCTATTCATTATTAT
This sequence comes from Hyphantria cunea, assembly GCA_003709505.1. Lineage (NCBI taxonomy): Eukaryota > Metazoa > Arthropoda > Insecta > Lepidoptera > Erebidae > Hyphantria > Hyphantria cunea. The sequence goes on along the minus strand of PKRV01000430.1, from coordinate 646,710 downwards.
TTTTTTGCCTTTTCTCAATTTCATTTAAAATCGATATACCTATTATGGTTTCTTTCTATTTAGAAGACATTACTATCATTTTTGACCCAGCTCGGAAGTAATACCATGGATTTAAATGAAAGTTTCCAGGCAATTTTTTCGTTGCTCTTAACCATATGAGGGTACTAGACCCCAAGTCCCTCCTCTTCCTTGTTATGGACTAATGTGATGATAGATTAAGAATATGAAGAGTTATCACAACTATTAAAAACAAAAAAGTGCACTAGTATGGGCGCAACCTCAGGTGCACTCTCTGTTCCCTCACTCTATTAATCCAATGGGACGGTTAACCAACACGATTCGGGAGAGATCAGGTGCGAGACCGACAGTTCTACGTGCTCTCCGAGGCACAGAGGGGTTCCGTCCCCAACTTCCAAACTTCGAGCTGTTATAAAGTATTTATATAATCAGAAAACTCAATAACACTTTTGGCCCGACCTGGGATTGGTACCCGAGATCTCTTGATTGGAAGTCGGATACTTCAACCGCTAAACCAACGAGGCAGTCACCCCTATTATTCTATCAGTGTCCTTAGAGGTGACTAAAGGGACAAACTAGACATAGTAACATCACTCCAAAGAGAAAAAATACTGAAATATACCAACCAACCCGTCTGATTTTTATTATATTTTACAACTTCGTGCACTTGTGTACATAGGCGAAATTATAATGCCCAGGGCATTCTTTCTAGCCAGCCTTAGGAGGACTTAATGCCATTGCCATAAACATTCTCTACCAGCCAACCTTCAGCAACCAGCAGCGACGTTAGTCCGAAATCGATATAACTGATATTATATAAATCCAATACAAATATGCATATATAAATAAACACACATACGCAAATCTAAACTAATATTATTTAAAGAGAGAAAAGATTTGACTGTTTGTTTGTTTACATTGAATAGACTCCAAAATTACTGAACTAATTTAAAAATTCTTTCACCAATAGAAAGCTACATCACCCCTGGGTAACATAGGCTATATTACATTTGCAAAAAAGTTAGGGATCCGTTTGAAAACTTCAAGATTTGGTCAAGTGTTCTAAGCTTGGAAAGTTTGCTAAGAGCCTGTTAAAATATATAATTTAATATTGAAATTTTTGGGTAAAGACCAAAGTTACTCGTGCGAAGCCGGTTCGGGCTGCAAAAATACATGTACCTTATAATCGTACACTATAGAAAATAGGACGTGTACTGTTGGTTAAGTTCATCCTCTATCTGAAGATCGTTAATTATGCACGTTCATTTTAAATGAGTATTGGCTAGTGGACTTTCAGATTTTAAGTGGGAGCGCATTCCATACCAGCCCAGCTTGCACAAGGAAAGAGGCGTTTATGAAGTCGGAGTTGTGGGAAGGCCACAGGAGAATCAGATTATTCGTTGAACGAAGATTTTTGTCGTGATTAGAGGAAAGGAAACGCAAGTTGGGATCAAAGTAAGTGGGTGAGAATGAGGAATTGAGAAATGAAAAGAGAGAGGTCAGCGCTCGCTGATTACGACGTAGACGAATGGATAGCCATTTCAATTGGGAACGTAAAGCAGATACGTGATTGTACGTGAGCATTTAATAAGCTTTGTAAGTATAATATAGATCCATTCTCTATGGGGGTCTTAGAGGTGCAAAAGAGTCTGAATCTGAGCTTCTTTAGAAGTTAAAAAAAAATTGTTGATGCTGTCGCTCACATCTTTACGTTTAGCATGTCACTACAAGTGAGGACTTGTAATTGGTTCACTGTTAGCTACTTGATTGCAATTGTATAATGTTAGATGTAACTCCTTTATAACATAAATAAACAATTAAATAAATAAAAAATAAACACTTATACGTGATTATCTTTATATTATTTAATAGAGCGAAACCTTTCTAAGAAGATTCCTTTTTTTGTTGACGGTGTGGAAAATCCCTTTGGCTCCAGCTCTTTGGGGGACTGAGGAGCTAGGTATGGGGTAATTCCACTATCCGTAGGCCAGCCTTCTCCCGATCCCGTGCTGTGGTCTCTTTCTGAAGCATTAAAGCTTCACAGAAATAGACCACTGCTCCCTAGGCCTCCTCACCCGCCAGCATGGCGGCAATGATTGGTGATGGGGGCAGGTTTCTAAGAAGAGGCATATGGTTCAACACTGGACCGTTGAGACTGTTCAAACAGTAGTATAGATGTTCGTGAACGGCTCCCCCTCGTCTCATCATTTGCCCTCAAGGCCATCTTATATTTACTCACAGTGATCGAACTAGCTCTACTTTCCGAATGCTTTCTATTTATGTGTTATTTATCATTTCGTCCTCGTCACACTATATATCATCAACAGCTTTTAACAGTCTACTACTTGAAATAAGAATCCTCTTTTTTTTGTTTTTTTTTTTTTTTACAAAAAGACGACTCCCGCATTAGGAATATACATTCCTGTGTCGCGGGGATCTTTACAAACATACATGAAACGGACACAAAGTACACCCAAACTTAGAACAACAATTTATGGATCACACAACGTGCTGTCCCATGTAGGATTTGAACCCACAACACTTGGCGCAGTAGGAAGTGGTGTGGCGACCACTGAAACCACTTTTTTTTTTTTTTT
>PKRV01000430.1:631738-642767 GCA_003709505.1 Hyphantria cunea | reverse complement strand
GGCCCATGGAAGAGCAGGGCCTCCGTCTTGTCCAGGGCCACCCGCAAGCCCAGCGCCTCGATGCGCCCGACCACCAGAGACACTCCCCTGGTGGCCAGGCACGCCGCCTCCTGAAAGTTCGCCCCCCGGGCTGTGACCAACGTGTCATCTGCGTAACAAATTACGCCCAGCCCGGAGGGGAGACGCTCGCGAAGGACCCAGTCGTACCCCACGTTCCACAGGAGTGGTCCTAGGACAGACCCCTGCGGAACGCCGCACGACATGGGTCGCCGTCTCAAGGCGCCATCTCGATCCTCGTACACGACGGTACGCTCCTCCAAATAACCACTGAAACCACTAGGCCAACCGTGTAGTCAAAATAACTTTTGGCTTACTATAATACGTTGGACAGACAGGTTGGTATTGCTCGCGTAGTTTGTTTCCTTAGTCGCTTCTTATCGGTGACAGTCTGTATACTTAATCCGACACCACACGGAATAACACACGCACACACACTACACATACATGATAACAGTCTGGTGTTAGTTTCAAAGTAGCAGTTGCAAGATATCTAGTCAAAAAGGCTTATAAATCGGTCCTTGAAGCTTAACAGGAATCTTGAGATTACACACTATTCCTGTTATCTGCTCTTGTTTCATTCAACATGTCTTCATGTGGTGATATTAAATAATCCTATTCAGTTAGGCTTCGCATTATACTAGGAAGCTAAGGTACTTAGCTTCTATAGCGGATAAATTATACTGTTTAACTATTGATGAAAATTAAAACAGTCCTCAACCTTTTATTATTATTTTTGTGAGGATCTTAGATGTTTTGATTTGATCATTTCATTGTGTTAATTTTTGCTTTTATTGTACGATGCTATTTTCAGAGAGGCTTTAATTATATTTTCCGAGAAATGCCAATTTTGAACATCTGAATACAAAAAACTCTATTAAAAATTAATTTTGAAAATCGCACGAAAACATTAATTATATATCACCGTGGTCTATTTCGGTAATTAAAACAATTTATGTGATGAGAGCTATATTTAAAGCTTTTCCGTTTTAATTTTTTACTGATTTTTTTGGTAGGTAGGTTTTCCTTTCATTTATCTATTTTTTTAATTACTGAACAACTTCATTGCACACCACTAAAGTACAAATTTAGTACAAACATAGATAGAAATCTACATTAGATAATGTAATGCGTGGTCCTTGTGTCTTTTATCATTCTCGTGTATATATTTGTAGACATCGGCATGTCCCTCTCCAATAACCTTTTCCGTATAAATTCGTTTGTAGGCAAAATTGCAAACTGGGAAACTGGCCAACTAGCAAACTAGCTGATTTGCGCAACTTCATTCAATAAACTTCGGATAATTTTTCCGATTGTGAAAAAAAAATCTTCAGCTTTATAATTTACTATTTTAGTATAAGTAAACGACAATTTCACAAAGTTTACAATTTCACATCGCATGTCTTTAAAATGAATACTACCAGTGAGTAGTTATATATTTCATATCAAAGTACAATATGTAACATTTAAATGCTTCGGACCAATACTCTCATTTCAGTAAGTAAGTATCAATTTCCTTGAGAATCTTATAATCTCGTTACCATCGTTACTACTCCTATATTATTTTACTCTAGTGAACGAGTGACTAAACTAAATTACGGTAATAGTATTGAGTGAACTATTTGTCCTGGTTAATTTGATTAATAAAATATTTTTGGCGAAAATAATTTCACAAAATCAATACATTCTAAATTAAAATGATCGACGAAATACATATAAGATTTCTTAACGACAACTTCTGAGATACAGACCAAATTTAATTCAGAAGTAGAGCCACGCCGATTACAGCATGAACGGACCGACTCGACCCTCTCACAGAAGAGAAACCTAAAATGAAAGCATTTGTGCTTGTGTCGGTGAATAGGAGACCTGTACCCAATGTCTACTGTTATACTTTATACAATTTAAAAAATACTCGTGAAATTAGTAACAATTTATTAAGGTCCTGCAGAGCCAGTGCTTAAGATCGTCAAAGCCTTGAGCAACGTCTTTATATATGCATGTGTATAAGTAAGAACGCTTCTAAAAAATATTATTTCAAAGGATGTTCAATCTTCATTGAATTCAATCTAGTCTCGAACATTCTAACATAGTGTTGGTATATCGAGTGGCAGTGGTACGTGTGAGACGTTTGTGGGTAGATAAGCGGTATCGGGAGGCCATTTGCCGCATAGCTGATAATTTCCGCTGCACGATGGCGTCATTTACCCTCTGAAGGCTTTGAGGTGGGGTCTCATCTTAGGCGAATTGTAAAGGAGAATACACTACCAGTTCTATTTGTTCGGCCTGTTGTTAGTAGCTTTGACTGCTGCGCCAGAATCCGATGTTTTGCATTAATAATAATATTAAATTGTACAACCCCGTGTCATTCCAAATGCCTATGTGTATTATTAGTATAAACTAGAAGTGAAACATAAAAAAACATAGCAGGTGTTTCTGAATTTGATCGATCTTTAAGTCTTAAGCTCGACAACCGAATTGAATAAAGTAATTAATTTAAAAAATTCGCCACCACATCATAGTGTACAAATTTAACCTGTTACAAACTATTTGACGACTGGTGTGGGGAAACGGGTGTCATGTCCCTCCAACACAAAGGGAGGATCCTCCGACCAGGCGAAGTGATTATGCCTGGCGGGCCCCTGCCCAACGGTTAATGTTGGGAAGTTGTATATATGTTAATCGGCGCGAGAACTTCAATTGCGCGATGCAGGATTAGTATCTTCTTCGTACACTACGCTACGCCATAGTTCAGTGTATCTTCGGTAGATGGCGTTGTCATATGTTTATGTTGCCGCTGTATGTGGAAGTCGCCACAACTGGTTTCATTTGCTAATTACAGACCAGTCTTGTAGTTAGCAGACGTATTATAGTTAGTTTACATAATAGTAACTTGTATTTCAAGTTACTGATATAGTATAACAGTAACTTACACATCGTTATTTTGATCAAACGCTTTCATAAGCACCACACCCGATGTCTTCAAGGCAACCACCCGTTTCACTCTCTCCAAACTCATAGCCAAGCGATTCATAACCTTAAGTCCTTACAGTAACGTACTGAACATTTACACTTTGGAAATAACTAAACGCAAAATTATATTTGTTAATATCTCGAACTGACTTCTGCCATTACTGACTGTCAAAGTCATCTAAACCGCGTAGTGATATTTGAAAGAGATAGTAGATTTTGATAAGTGGTTTACCAAATTCAAAACAGCTTGCCAAGACTATGTGGAATATGAACGCGTTTTTATTAGATGGATATCTTAAATGTCGCATGACTATATATCATGGAAAATGGCACTTGGTGACATCATAATAGGATCAAGATTATATTGTGCTCTGATGTCTACATACACCCTTTTATGGAAGTCATGAGACCAGAACCAAAATAGGATATAAACAAAACATATTATTTTATCAATTGCTAATGTGTTGTTCGACAGAGAATCTAAGTAACCAATATCGAAAGGAGAATCAGCACGCTGAAGTGGAAATGGGCCGGTCATGTCTCCAGACTAACTGATGGTCACTAGAGCCGAGTGCTAGAGATAAGACCGCGATTAGGCAAATGTGGTACGATTGACCGACAATTTGAACAAAATGTCTGGTAGCGGATGGATGCGGGATTTCCAATACTGAGATTGACGCTCTTTGGTTGAGGCCTTCATTTGGAAGTGAACAGCAGTAGGCTAAATAAGTAAGTAGACTCATTGAAAGCAAGTAAGGTCAAGCTATTTTGGAGTATAAAGGTTTGTCAAGCATTTGGACAAGCTGTTTGTTTGTTTGTGTATTTGTCTTTTTTTGTAGATAGCCAACGGTCTCTAATTTAATTTCAAGCATCTTATACCATCATTAATTTAAAAAAAGGAAACGTAATGATGTGTAAGTAAATGCAGCTATCTATAATATTATGTTGAACAGGCAATAGGTATGCCATCAAAGATCTCGATGTCAAATTTCATTAAAATCCGTTCAGAGAGGTTTAATCGTCAAAATGTAAAACATAAATAGGATTACTTTCGCTATGGTAGTTTAAATAAGTGACTAAAATTCAGGCAGTTAGCTATCACTTCCAACATCAAACCTAAATATCATCATTTAAAAATCTGTACTTTGATCATTTAGTTCAATATATCAGTCATTGATTTCGATTTTATACGATAAACCATAATATAACAAGAAATATTGTTTACAGAGCAAATCCCGTCCATGTTAAAGTCTAATTTAAATTTCCGTTTGTCAGGTCTAAGCTTGTTATTTATCGTTTCATTCAGATACAAATTAGTAAACGTAGAAGCTGCCCTAATACCGACTGTTTAACGTATTATATTTTACAAAAGCTTCCTTTAAACAAAAAAGGCACAGAAGTTATATTCCTATTTGAGTATTCAGATTCGAGTATTTGATTTGAGACGTCAATCTTCATTTGAGAATTCGATTTGTATTTAGCACATGAATTAATGATCAATTTTAAGAAATGTTTCTGATATTAATGTTGAATTATTTGAGGAGCAATTGATAAGAGTAAATGAGAGATAATTTAAAAGCCGTAAGTGTCAAGTAGCAGGTAATAAAAATATTCAAGCATAAAGTTCAAGCGACTTTGATACTACGTAGATTGCCGATGAGATTCTTTATAACCTGTTTTACGGAAAAGTTGTGATGTTGGTCGCTGTTTAACGCTGTCATAAACATTTACATGATGTTGGACTCCCAGCTGATTTCGACCAGGAGAATATGCTATATGTAAGAATATACCCAAACACAAGTGCACCCTCTTTTGACTCACTCTCACGCCCAGATGGGACGAGTACCTGACACGACCAGGAAGAGATCAGGCGCAAGACCGAAGGCTTAACGTGCTCTCCGAGCCATAGCGTTTGTGAACATAATTGTCAAACTTCGGGCTGTTAGTGAACATTTCTGTAATCAGTAAAAACTTAACTCAGATTCAGACGAAGTCGCATGGGTCAGCTAGTATTAGTATAGATTTAAAATAGAGCAAGGCCAAATAACCTTTGGTCATCAGTAAACGTAACAGAGTTAGGGGCGCGTAATTAATTCTGTTAGGTTGTCTGCAACATGTCACGACAAATGCGGCGCGTTGCAGATTGTACTGTACGCCGCATTACATATTTTGATACTATTTTAGCTTTTAGTATTTTAGATAAATTTACGTAACTAATGACGTGATGTGATTTAAATTAATAGAACCAAGTTTTTGTTTGTGCTTGGGGTAAGGTTAGTACTGGTTCCAACCCACAAACTTTGAGTTACTATTCCCTTTTTTTTTCAAATACATTTATCTTGACATGGGTATAAACACTTTTCGTGAGAAAATAGTCCAGGCAAGCCTGAAATACCAGGATAAACTCGATAAGTGGAGAGGATGGACTACAGCACAATCGACTGAAGAGACAAGGCATACCCAAAGATTTGAAGACTGAGTGAAGAAGAGAGCTTGCTGGAAAGTTCAACAATTGATTGACTCTCGATGAAAGTAAAAAAAATGTCAAGATATATAGTTCCAGCCAAAAAAGTGGCTAATTGTTTTTTTTTAACAGATTGCCATAGAGCAGAAAATACACAAAAAAAGGTATTCCCTTTTATCCATTGCAGTTAATTTTGTTTATGGTTGTAATGGACTGAAGATATTAATTCCTTTATAAGGGCAGAGGTCATCTTGTTGTTTTGTAGGGCTTGGAGCACGGATACACAGTCAGAGATATACACACACACACACACACACATATATATATATGTGTGTGTGTGTGTGTGTGTGTATATATAATAATAGCTTAACCACCGATCGAATGATTGATTTTGAAAATCAAAAATTTGAATGATATAATATCAAAATTGCTAAATCCACGTATAGTTAACTGTGGAACTCGAAATCCCTAACGCCTAATCGCTTCATTTAGCTGACGGATCATAATTTACGACATTATACAAGAATATCTTCAAGCTGATGTATGATAGGGACAATTAGAGAGTTGTTAACGCCACTATACTGATGGCTTTTACGACAAACTTAGTCATGATGATGATGGTGATGGAGGCGTACTGTTAGTAATAGCGATGTTGGTGGTAGGGAAGATGATGATTGTGCTGCCGGTGATAGTGATGATTACAATTATGACAACTACAATCGTGATAAGGAATTCATTTGTGATGCTGACGATACATTCCAAATCGACTGGCACATTCCACTGTTTGCCTCAGTTCATTTTTAAATCTTATTGAATATTAAAAATAGCTTTATAATTAACAAATATGCCCCAATGAGTAAAATTCGAAAAAAAAAACTAGTTCTACTACTATTCCCGAGGTCAAGTTTCGCACAAATGTTAAATTTTAATATTAATATGATAGTTGTACTACGGGAAATCACTCAGCTTGACCAGATAATTCTAGATCATATTCTATTCAGATCTACAGAGGAATAAACCTAGTCGGAGGCCTTCCATCGGCAATCAATTAACAACCCATAATGTCCCACTGCTGGGCTCGGGTCTTCTCTCAGGAGAGGGTTAAGGCCATACGTCCCCACGCTGGCCAAATGCGGGTTAGAGACTGACAAGATAACGTTGTGGCTACGTAATCTTACCGTTGGATGTTTTTAAGCCGCACGAAGGTCTCCAACTAAACTTCACGACTGTTATCCTATGAAAACAACCGGGACCGACTGCTTAACGTGACCTCCGAATCACGGAGACGCTCATGGTAACATGCCACTAGCGGTCACCCATCCAGGTACTGATCACACCGTCTGCTTACTCTGATGATTGTTTCTAATCACGAGTGCAACTGGGCTATGAGTGCCTTCCTTTGTATTCAATTTATATCAGATTTCTCTATAATTAGAATTAACTGTAATATTTGACACTCAATTCCATAGTGGTGAAACACATTACAATGTGATTTTGGTTGTAATCCGAAACTGCCACAAATGAACTGTGCTTTGAGCTATATAGTGCGGTCATGGAACCGCCGCGTGTGAACACACGGTGGATTAATGCTAGTACGGATTTACTATAGTTATTAGGTTACAAGCGGTAGCGATTTTACAAACATTTCAAAAAGAAACAATTGACGACAGGGATAATCCCAAATAAGAATTGTGTTTATAGTATGAAAAAATTATCATTATGAATACATACATACCCATATATCCACAAAGCACATGGTTAATATTACAAAGTGATCCTTGACGAGTTTCTCAAAAGTATTCACCGCCTTAAGCCTTCCGGTAAGGAATTCCGCAGACGTGCTGGTACTTATACTATCAAAGATTATATTTTTGAATTCCATAACTGTTTTTTTTTATTTTTATTTTTTATTATAACCCAATAATTTCTGAACTTTTCTTTTATAAAACATAATTGCTTGGATAGACTAGAAATACCAAAGAAATTTAAAGCCTTCCGAAAACGATATCAAAAATTTGCCTTTGATCTGAGATAAACTTCCTTAAAAGACATTTCTAAAATTCCTATACATTTTAATCAACAATTTCGACAAAAAGATTGAATTTAGGAACTAGGTCGTAACCTTTAAAAGTAGAAATTCGTTTATAAAATCATCAAAGTATTGGAGCATTAAATTTAAAATGGCTTCTGTATTTAGGCACCTAAAATAGATGTAATAAAAGCTTATTAGCATCGGTATCTCAATATTCATGGACTACGCATTCTTGAATACTGATACACTTACTTTTACTAGCTTTTCGGTTTTAAGTGGCATATTTACACAAATAAGTCTTTGCACTAAGCGATAATTGAAACCATGCCCCATAAGACACTTACTTATTATTATGTTAATTTTTATACCGATTTTAACAGATTTCAACATATTTAAATCCCGTTTAATTTGTTCTGTAAATCTAACCACATAATTCACTCGTGTCTTATGCCTTGTGTTCATAAAGCAACACAAAATTTAGTATTCAAAGCTCACTCAGATTGAAGAGATATATGCTGCAAACCCAGTGAAAGGACGGACTTTCCAGAGCGCTCAGATATTGCTGTACGTGTCAGCATTTACTGTCGCGCAAAGCAATAACTACGACTAAATGACGTAGACTCACGGATCACGCTGAGTATCATTCACTAATCAGCTTTTCATTACTGTAAGATGATTATAAAATTGTAGTTTTGCTTATACACTAATCTCAACTAAATCAGTTTTACATTTCAATTGATAATAGTATAAATTTCATCCGTGCGGCGCTAAATTAAGAAAAAGAGGGTCACGACCCCTATCCATTTCACGGGTGTCTTACGACACTGACACACAAAGCAGACACCAAACAAAAGGATAATATAATCAGCAAAGATAAATAAAAATTGTAAAAAAGTCGGTAGTCTTGATCTAAAATCTACATTCAGCTACACGTGACTGCCTCGATGGGGCAGTGGTAGCGTATGCGACTGCTATGCTAGAAGTCTCAGGTTCCATTCCTGAGTCGGACCAAATATTCGTATCATCTGCAAATATTTGTTTCGGCATTTGGGTGTTCTCCATGTATTTACAAAAAAAATGTATTTTTTAATATCAGTTGTCTTGTACCCATAGTACAAGCTCTGCTTAGTTTTGGACTAGATGGCGTTGTGTGTAAGATGTCCGAAATATTTGTTATTTTATTATTTTTTTGTTTTATGACTTCATGCGACACTTGTTAGTGATTTTATATAGAAACTTCTTTGAATAGAAAAGTCAACGGCCTAAAGCTCCACAGAGACTATTCATAAAATTGAGAGCATACACTCATCTTTAGTCTAAAAGGAATCCTCTTCATGTCCTATATATATAGAATTTGAGTTAGTTTTTTTAGGCGGATATACCCAATCATACGATATTCACTCTTTCTACGTAACTAACTTTAAGAGGAGCAACACTTTTCATCTGACCCGGGCATACAACCCGAGAAATTGATTGGACGTCGCATACACTAATCGCTAAACCGACGAAGCTGGCCTACCTTGTTTCAAGAAATAACATTACACAATATATTAGGTATCGTAAACAACTTAACATAATTGCAACAATACAGTGTTAACTAACGCGAATTATATCGGATTACGCTGTTAATGTATCTCACTAAAGCTTGCTATTGTTATGGCCAGTTACTGAGTGCATTCATAATAAACTATCAATTGTGATCTATTACACTTTTATTGCATTGCTGCGGGAACACTTTGACATATTGCACTGTTGGGAATGTGACTGTTTACAGATTATAAAGGTCAGATTAAATTCCATAAACGTTACATGTTCATACAAATAGGTGATATAGGTTTCAATAAATGAATAAAAAAATATAATATTGTTTGGAAAACATGACTGTAATTCCAGCAAACGTTGGTTTCACTTTTCTCGGATGCTAGAAGTTGAATATTGCACACATGGCTTAATAATACAATACGTTTAATGTTACATCGTCATCACCCCCAATCTATTGCAGTTTATTCTGGACATAAGCCTCTCCCATAGTACGCTACTCTGATTGATTTTGGGCTTCTGGCATTCAGCTCCTTCCAACTATCATACTCTATAATATTATAAATCCAATATTTCTCAGTTAAGTCATAAATATACAAAGCAATAGTGAAAAAAAATAAAGAGAATGCGTTTTATTTAATACAAAAAGGCACATAATTGAGAAAATAGATAGTAGTACAATAATAGTCTGCAGTTAGTAGAGCTGTTTTCAGCACGAGCAGGCCGGCTCGACCGTGGCAGTACTATCCTCGCACAGAAGATCAACGTAAAGTGACAGCGTTTATGCGGTCATGTGCCGTTGATGAGTGCGAGACCGAAGGTCCTATGATGCAAAAGCATCACTAGGCATAGTGTGGTTTACCATGCTGCATTATTGAATTGTCTGCACGAGCAATGAGTATGGTAACTACCACTCTTGAATTCTGCTTATACTTTCCATCACGCAGAGTACAGTCATTTTGACAGGACCATCCATAAAAAAAACAATAAAATCTTATTTTATCAAAAGAACTTGAAAGGGCCACATTTAATGCATATAGATAAGAATATAACATAACTACCCCAAAAACCAGTATGGGGTGATGACCCAAGGGATAATGGACGACACATCAAGGTTACAGAGCTTCATTAAAATTACCACACTCATAATCATTTAAGCCACTCAATTAATCATACGCAATATAACTCACAAGAGGATAACAGCGTCCATAAACATTATTACAGCATAAGCCAAAATTTTGTTTTGGGTAATCCTTAAAAATTATGCAAAAATATAAAAAATATTATCATTTTCAATCTTATTTACGTGTATATTTACTAAAATTAGGTAAGACTATATAAAAATACGCCAAGCGTGTAACGGCCGGTGAGGTTACGTAGTTTATTACTACTTTATGGACAGTGGCTGATGAAAGGGCAAATAATGGTTCATCTGTATTTATTTTAGTTGGAAAGCCACTAGGAGACGTAAGAAAATCTTAGGTACAGCTGATACCGAATTCTTCATATTTCAGGTGTAGAGTGCCACACTGGGTTAACTCAGGGAATCGGAGGTAGGGGCGGCTGTTCTTCGGATCCGTTCGAAGAACACCGCCCCCGGGCCGGACGGGGTACCAGCCCGAGTGATGGCCCGAGCCCTCGACCACATGTCGGACCGCCTCAGGGAGGTGTTGGACGCTAGTTTGGCGTCCGGACGCTTCCCTGAGTGCTGGAAGAGCGGGAAGCTGGTCCTGTTGCAGAAGCCGGGACGGCCTGCCGATTCGGTCGCGGCCTACAGGCCCATCGTGTTGCTGGACGAGGCGGGCAAATTGTTCGAGAGGGTGCTCTCTGCCCGCATCGTCCGGCACCTCAGCGAGGTGGGCCCAGACCTGTCGGACGCCCAATTCGGGTTCCGTGAGGGGCGTTCGACGGTCGATGCCGTGGTGCGCCTGAGGGCCGTGACCGAAGAGGCGGTGAGCTGTGGC
>PKRV01000430.1:492414-630247 GCA_003709505.1 Hyphantria cunea | reverse complement strand
AAAAAAAAAAAGGCGATTTAATTCCGACATACCAGCGCACGGTGAACCCTGGTGGGTTAAAGGTCTGGAGGGGTTTCAAATACGTAACAAAAAAAAACAGATAGATGATAGAGCAGATGTAGGTGCGGTAGGAATAGGTTACTCCATTGTACACACTGACTGCTAAATTTAATGTTATTTCGATTGATATTCAGGCAATGTTAACATGCAAAATACCATGTTATTTCATCATTATTACTAGTGAAACGTTTTCGTTCAGCAGTAGACTACGAAGGTCTGAGGATAATGATGAATCCGTAAAAGCGTGAATCGTAAATCCATAAAACGACATGTGTTTGTCCGGATCCGCGTGAACGTCTGATATCGCGATAATCAGTTTTCGATTTTATATATTGGCAAAAGAAGTTACGAAATCAGTTCAGTGGATCTGATAGACTACTCCCTACAACTATATAAACTTTACCTCTTTACAACATTAGTATAGATTGAGGGAACGTTTGCAGTCATAACTATGATTGTGGGTCAGGAAAATCATATCACTCAAACAGTTTTATAGTTCAGAATCCTAAGGGCCAGTTTCGTTACTTGCTCAAAAAGTCCCTTTCAGACTAATATCGATTAATTTGTCAAATACCTATAGACTCCGGTTCCACAAGTCTTAAATAAAAACATTTGTGTCAGATAAACATATGTTTAGCAGCAAACTTTATTTCAAAAATTATCTCGGGAACTGGTGAAATTAGTCCTACGTCTAACAAGTTAAAATTAAAAATTTACAAACCCCGTCACAAGCACTTAATCGAGTATACACCAAGAATGCCTTACATCATTTTGAAAAAAAGCTTACACTCTTATACTGCTAGACCAGTATTTACTAAACATAGTCAAGAACCACCGCAAGAAAACTGGCTTATAAATTTAAAAAGCGCATACAAAGCGGTCGCAGTTTGAGAGCTACAGACAGACACAGAGAGAGGGAGAGGGAGAGACGTCAAACTTATAACACCCCTCTTTTTGCATCGGAGGTTAAAAAGTTAAAACGACTTTGACACGATATCCGTATGTAACAGAAATTGGTAACAAACTGCGGTCATCTGTCCCCATGACTTAACGTATGTATGAGTCAGGAATGGTTCATTGCCGCTGCGGCAATAACAGTACCGTAGTGGGTCTAGGTGTGTTCCGTGCAGATAACGAGTGCAAACAATATATTAATTGTGACACAGTGTTATTAAGAACTGACAGCCGGCTTGTTGGTGAGTTATGGATAAAAGAGCAAACGAATCACCTGATGTTAACAAGCGTCGTCATCAAATCACAAACACGTTGCCAGGCATTTGAATCTCTCACCTCAAGATTCTTGTGACTCTGTGAGTAAGGTCGCTTGAGCTTAAAATATCCAACAGGTTTTTCTGCAAAGATCCCTCGTACTTGGAAAACAACAAATAAACTTAGTAGCGGTGCTCTGAAGGACCATGGTATCATAATATCACTCTAGTCGAACAAGCTTATTTAAGTTGGGGGAAAATGAGCAAAGAGGTAATATTATTGTTAGTGACTTACGTCAAACTTGGGCACTGACATCCCAACAGTCATAAGTGCGTTGCCTAAAATCAGTAAAAAAAATAAACTTAATTGTTTCCCTAACTTCTCTCTATTCGAGAAATATAACGAACTGGTTTGTTTTGTTATTTTGGACGGATTATCACCTAGATCGATAGAAGAAATTTCCCATGTTGTCAAAGTTATTGCCGGCGATCTTTACTGTCAATGTGTATATATTTATAACAAGCATCTAAACCTACCTATACATATATATATGTATATATACCAGGAAAGCTCATTAGCATAATATATTGCAAACAGCCACAAATCCAAAGTGTACTCGCTATAAAGTTTATGTTGTTTGGACATAGTGTTAAATGCCAACACAAACTGTGGTACTGAATTAATAACATGTTTTCATTGATTTAAAATTGACGCTTCTATCGAATTGTCTTTTTTAATAATATTAATAATAAATGTATTTGGATATCTAACACACAACGCCATCTAGTCCCAAACTAAGCAAAACTTGTAGTATGAGTACTAGATAACTGACATATATATTTTTCGTAAATACATACATGCATGTTATACATAGTAAACACTCAAACACCGAAATAATTATTTGCAAATCAAACAAACAAACATTTGATCCGAAACCGAAATCGAAACCGAAACCTCAAGGCATACACTACCACAGCATTATCGAGGCAGTCGAAGATATAGTATGATTTGTTGTGCTTCTAGCTTTTGCACTCGGATTCGCCCGCGTGTATCACGATAAAGAGAAGTAGTTATTATTATTACTCTCACTCAAACGTCCACGAGGACTGTAGTCCCTACAAGAATTTTTACGTTACCTGTCCTGGGGACTACAGTCCCCAACCAACCAACTAATTTTTTAAATAGTTCAACAGGAAACTGTTAGACGGCGGTATATTAAATTTGCTATCGGATATCGTATCGATATATATTGAGAAAATAAAAAAATAATAATTTCGAGTTCGAGAAAAAGTGGTAAGTTGTCTGTTTTATAAGATATTTGTAATAACATAATATATCAAATGAATAGTGGAGATATCGGGCTGGACTTTTGAGTGATTACATGTCCCACATTTATTTATTATATAATTGTAATTTCTATTCCGTTGTCCGATTCTTAAGAAGAAACTGTTTAAACAATACACAAAAATTTGCTTAATAAACAATAAAACAGCTGACACGTGTACCCGTTAACATTTATTTACCAAACTAATGAGCCAAATGATATAGGAAGGTTGAATTTTTTATATTTACTGGACAGAGCTGTTTTTCTAAACCAATTAGTGGATGTGCTTTTAATTTGATCAGAGATATTGTCCTTATTATATTATATAATTCATTATATTATTCTACAGTTATATTAGTATCTGGTCTCTAGTTAAATCATAATAATCATTGTTTTATTAGGGTTCCGTACCAAAACAGTAAAAATATTACTAAGACTCCGCCGTCCTTCTATCTGTCTACCCGTCTGATACCAGGCTGTATTTCATGAACTAGCTGTCAATATATTTCAAAGCACTGACTTTCCAATAACGATTGTCTACTAATAACACACACAACCGTGACCACGCCATATTCCACACTCCGAGCTGCTGAATGTTAAGAATTTCTTGTAAGAAAAACCCAACAGCATTTCAACCCGGGAATCGAACCAGAGACCTCTTAATCGGCACTTGCTTGTGCTGACCGTTAAGCCAACGAGGCTCTACATCCTCCAAAGGTTGGCTGGTACATGAAGTTGTCAATAAATAAAGGGTCAAGCTGTAAGAAACGAATGAATGAGTTCGTCTGTTGCAGCCTTAGTCTGTTATTGGCAGGTTCTGCATCTGGAAATGACAGTTAACATCAGCAGAGATATTTCAATGTATTTCAGATATCGTTGGCCCTGTGTGTCAACTAGTGGACTAATATTAAATGAACATATCATATAGTGGCGCTCATAGCCCAGTTGCACTCGGTGATTAGAAACAATCATCGAGGGTAAGCAACGGTGGCGCGGTCAGTACCTGGATGGGTGACCGCTGGTGGCATGTTACCATGAGCGTCTCCGTGATTCGGAGGTCACGTTAAGCAGTCGGTCCCGGTTGTTATCATACGATTACAGTCGTGAAGCTTAGTTGGAGGCCTTCGGGCGGCTTAAAAACATCCAACGGCAAGATTTACGTAGCCACAACGTATTCTTGCCAGTCCCCAACCCGCACTTGGCCAGCGTGGGGACGAATGGCCTTAACCCTCTCCTGAGAGGAGACCCGAGCCCAGCAGTGGGACATTATTGGTTGTTGTTTTTTGTTGTTTATATCATACAATGATTTTACTGAATGCATACTTTCAATACTAAAAATAAAATTATTAAGGAAGTTGAAATTTATACATATTCATTCCCATTTATATTATAAATGGCAATGAATTGAAGCGGTTTTTCTATATGTGTTTTAGTCATACATCTGTGTATCTGTATAAGCCTTTTTGTTCCGAATATACTAGACTTTTACTTGAGAACTCTATGAGAATTATGGGTTTTAAAGACAGTTAGGTAAACTTATGTTAACTACAATTTTTTCTGGGATAAAAAACTCTAATCAAATTAAAAATATATTACCTTTTTCCCTTATCCTTGATATCTACTTATTATTTTGGGCCAAAGGGAAGCCTGACTGG
The DNA here is from genome assembly GCA_003709505.1 of Hyphantria cunea. Lineage (NCBI taxonomy): Eukaryota > Metazoa > Arthropoda > Insecta > Lepidoptera > Erebidae > Hyphantria > Hyphantria cunea. The sequence goes on along the minus strand of PKRV01000430.1, from coordinate 625,999 downwards.
GCTCGTTATCAGGCGCCATACACTTAACCACAAACGGAATACGGATTAAAATATGTAAGATTGACAACGGTGCAATCTTTTGTGTTATCGCCGATTGATAAAATCATAGCTCATATATATCTTAATATTGACATTTCTTGATTTAATTTAATAAACAGCTAATTACATGGGGAAGCACGAAAAATGTAGGGTTCTATATCTTATTAGCACCACATTTTGAGGAAGTTACAATTTCATTACAGTAATTTTTTTAAAGAATTTTGTACGCAACATTTCAAAAATTTACATTTTAAAAGCGTCTAATACTCTTAAAGTTATAGAAAAAACTTACTCGTTACAGTTTTCCATCTAGACGCATAATATTTACTATTTAAAGCTCTCCGTGTGTGAGGATTAAAAACCCATTTAACAGACTATCAAAGCTAATTGAGAAAAAAAAATAAAACAACCCGTATGGCCAGCGTGTTATAGTTTATTAAAGCCTCTTATCTAAGTAAAGGCTTATGTCCTGCAGTGCCTTGTTAAAAACACTCTGTGTGTATGTGAGATGTGTTTTTAAACTTCTTTTCTAGTACAAATGTACCGCCAGATTGAATTTTATAGCATATTAAAAACCAAATAATTCAAACTGTCACCCAAATATCGTACATTATTTGGTCGTGCTTACTTTATCAAAGCTAGAACTTAGTTCTACCTATGCCGTAACTAGATTGCCGTATTACTCCGAGCGGTGGCAGCATCTCCGTTGATATTTGTCTTCTCGGCACGGCCTGGAAATTATCTCGGTTGGATTTGACTAATTTTCAGTCTGAATTGAGCTTAAACTTATAGTATTGAACCTACCTATATTCATGTGTATTAAAATGTATAGAAGTTCAACATTCACTTGTATTCCAGAAATCTGTAGAAGGATAAATTGTTGTTCTATTCTTTAAGATTCATAAGCCACTGTTGGGCAAAAGAGGTCTACTATAGCGTGCTGGCCCAACAAATTTGTGTGGAGATTAAGTCAAATTTTCCTTCTATCTGCCATTTGCTCCCTTAGTCGATTCTTATGACACCCATGGAATAAATAGGGATAGTAAAACTCCATTTTCTTATTTTTTTACCACTTAGACTATCTAATATTAAGTATCACAATACGGTAGTAGGGTCTCAATAGTCACAAGTGATCTACAGCAACAACACGAAACGGTTTCTTCTCACAAGGCGCTGGTAAAGTTTAAAGAGTTATTTTCTTATTATAAAAGACAACGCCCGTACTAGGAATTAATCCGCTGTCGTAGAGGACTTTACAAACTAACATAAAACGGATACGAAGAACACGCAGACTCAGAACAACAATTTGTGGATCACAACAAGTGTTGTCCCATTTGGGGTTTGGACCCACAATACTCGGCGCATTAAAAAACAAGTTCACCGCTTATACCACTACGCCATTCGTGCAGTTAATTGCCGTGATATGTAATTACATATTATGTTACTTGAAAGTCTGAAAGTTATTAATTCAAACGTATATGATGTCCAAACCACTAAATATTCACATCCAGTTAATCGTATACGATTGCACCAAAACACTTAACTGTAACAGAATTAACTCCGACTCTACAGAAACAAACAATACCGATGTCAAGCCCTCAACGAAACGACATGAGTTATATCCTAATTTACGTCATTTTGAAACCACCCGACACTTATTGCATTTTGCTGTGTAACGTATGTCACTGACAACCTCAGTGAATGGTTGGATTCACATTACTGTGTACTGATCTTAATGTAGATTCTTGCCAACGAACACGATAATTTTAACGAACAGTTGTATATCAAATTCAAATTCATTTATTCAATTAAGACACTGAGTGACATTTATGGACGTTACATTGAAGCTACAGATAAAAATAAAAGATCGACACAAATAGTCGCCACAGACGAACTGTATTGTCAAAGTGAATTAGGTGAAAACACCGAAATCCGCTGCCTGTCTGTATCGATCCATTTGAATCGTAACCATTTGAATCGTCATCATCAAAACATGCCTTGACAGTCCACTGTTGGATATAAGCATCTCGTAAAAAAGGAGGTTTTGGCCTACCATACCACACTGGCCAGACAATTTACTAATTATAGGATTTGCTTCAAGAGTTGCTTCTGTGGAGGAACGGATGTCATGTCCCTCCAACACAAAGGGAGGATCCTCCGACCAGGCGAGGTGATCATGCCTGGCGGGCCACTGCCCAACGGTTGATGTTGGGAAGTTGTATATATGTTAATCGGCGCGAGAACTTCTATTGCGCGATTTAGGATTGGTAGCTTCTTCGTACACTACGTTACTCCGTAGTTCAGTGTATCTTCGGTGGATGGCAATGTCATATATTTATGTTGACGCTGTATGTGGAAGTCGCCACACTTCTCTTTACGGTGCTGTTGTCCAGACTATAGGATGAATAGGAGTGATAATACTTAGTAGTAAAACACAGAAAGGGAAAAAGTGATTTTCCGATTCCGTTTACTACTAAACTGAATTCCGGTATTTAACTAAGACTTTTAGCTCGTAGCTTAGTGTGGTTTACTTAAGTTATATTAACTTGGTCTTGTTCTATTTGTTTATTTATTTACAAATTTTGGTTTCTATTCTCAAATTTGTTCCGGTCTTTTAGTGTATTACAAAAAATAAATCAAGGGAACACACTGCTGTTTAAAGTACTAACGTTTTTGTTTCCAGTTGATGTTTGTCTTTGAGAGAGTGTGTTTGAAATTATTTAATTTATTCACCCTAATATGTCAAGCTTTAAAGCATAAATTCTTTTTGATAAAATATTCACTATAACAAGAACACGAACGATTATTCGATATTTGGCATTCACTTCACTATTCAATTCGGTAGAGTTATTGAGTTGGCGCCGATTTATGTCCCCGCTTTTGATTCCAGAGGATTGATTTCACTATATTGGTTTGCTTGAGTTAATACAAAGAGCATTCAATCTTATTCACTCCATTGTTACCTTCATTTTGCTATTCATGTATTAAAAGTATACTTTTCACATTTTTATAATGTTGGTTTAAGGCTACGATACAAATAATTTATCAAAAAGAGGTTAGACTTGGTTCATTGGTTATAACAATTCGAATTAAAAATCATTTATAAAATTAAGTCACTGAGTGATATTTATGTAGCTTCAAATTGAAGCTACAGTTAAATATTATAGATCATCACAAACAGACGCCACAACAAGTACTGGATTGTCAAGATAAATTAGGTGAAAACACAAAAAAAATACCGTCTGCTTTTTACGACCTATAACTTCTAGTTTCCAAAATGCGTAGAGCATTACAAGAGGAAAACTAGTAAAGAAACTGATGGCCACTCTTTTTAAAAGTCAGATATTCAGGTGCAATAGTGTTAGTTATACATGAAAGGTAAACAATATGCAAGATGTTGCCACCTGAATTTCATTTTATTTAAATGCCGTGAAAGCTAACGTACCAACAAAAAAGAAAACTCAATGACACTGTTGAAAATTTGAGCCTATTAAACATAGAAATCATTCAAAGTGCTCATCTACTTACATTCAGGTCCAAAATCTACTGTGACAAATAATTCGAGACTGGATTAAGAGACAGTTACAGTTGAACTACCCTGTTGAATCAAACAATTAATCTTCAATTGTATAGCATATTAAGTTTTAAATCGTTTTTTGTGGGGCACAGCTACTCGACTTAATCGTATTTAGGAATTTGACTGTAAGCAGGCTTAAATAATTAAATTATGCTAAGGAATACGAATGGTACATCAGAGACAAAACAAAAATACCGAAAGTTTCGAATGGTCCATGAAACTGAAATTGGAACAACTCAAAATCATCAACATACGCTTTTATAGGTAATGTAAAATAATATTTTATATTTTTAAATTATCTGTAACCAGAATGAATGTTTTCTATAGCTACGAATCCATCCAGTTACATTTTTATTTCTTCTTTCATCAACGTACTAATGTTACTAAATGTTACCCACTTATTCTAGTCTTTTTTAAAGAGGTCTAAAGCAATAAACACACGCCCATCATCATTTGATAATCATCATTATCCAGATCAAATCAATCCATTTGTATTTACGAATGCCTGTCAATAGCTGTGTAGTTATTAATTTTAGGATTTAGAAAGTGTATTTATATGCTATTAGTATTAAAAAAAATGTAAAAAAAAGTAGTGGAACCTTCTATGACTAAATAATTTCCAAAACTATATGTTGTGTTTGGTTGCTTTAATGAATGATATATCTAAACGAATTTGGTTTATTATACAATTAAAGATATACACAGTACCGAGTCGCATAGCAGCCCGAACCAATCTGTTCGTCATTAAAAGGAAGTGCCTTCCATGACACTGGTGGTGACGTTCTCCATACTAATCAGAATCAGTAACATAGGGATGTAACTTCCCAATCAAGATTCAAGATCCAAGAATCTAAATTCAAGTCAACGTTATAAAAGAGAAAATTCCAAGACAAAATATGACCACTCGATACCAAATAATCAAAATTTTATTCCTTTTGGGAGCTATTAAATTTCCACCTACTTACGTAAAGAAAGATTGCATGATCCATAAACACGATCCATATTTGCGCAAACTATCCTATAAACGGTTTCGACGCCTCATGGTAAAGTATCAACGCAACTGGTCTTCACAGCAAACTCAATACTTATTTAAATTTATTCAGTATACCATAATCTGATAAGGTATGAACGAGGTTAGCTGTGTTGACTCAGGGTTGTGTCTGCGGAAATTAAGGTACGCAACGAGGAGTCGAATTGGCTTTTAAGATAGAAGATGTTTATATAAACACGCTATTGAGAGAGGTATTGCTTTAGATGTGAAATATTTTGGTAAAATGTATCACCATCATGCTGTGCTATCATGTGTGCTCAAAAATGAAGCATAAATATTTTTTCAATTTGTAACTTCGTTTTTTACCATAGTCAGATTTTTGCACCAATGCATGTGTTTTGAACCAATCTTGAATCATTTTTACCCATACCGTAACTAGTACCATCTTGGCAGTCTTTGTATGTTCAATAGATTAATGAGCTAAAAAAATATCCAATGTTTTAACACAGTCGAGTTATAGTTTTTTAATCTTTAAATTCTACCACATTCACCGTCATCATGTCCAAAACTAAGCAGAGCTTGTACTTTGGGCACTAGCTTCTTTTATTGTAAATACATACATATTACACATAGAAAACACTCAAACGTCGAAAAAAAATTGCATAGTGTACAAATATTTGGTCCGACCCTGAACTCGAACCCGAGTCGGTCATTTTGATGTTAACCTTTTACTTACATCCTAGGGGATTTAGGAGTGAATATATGTAGAATATCTCTTAATTTTGTGTTTGCAGCCTGTTGGAGCAACACCATGTCGGTGGTTTGGACCATGCCCAATTCAACGTTAAAATCCAATGTGTGGTTTTAATTCCAATGTTCTTATGTTGCAGTTGTGATCACAATTTCGCAAATATGTGCAGACCCATTTATTTTACTTAGTAACTAAGGAAGTGACATGCTATATTTACTTCGTTATTTAGTATATATTCTATAATGATTTCAATCGTATGGAAGTCATTTTCAATTACCTTAAGAACATTGGATTCTTACCTTTATAAGAGGTATATTTTTCTGGAATAATTATAATGCAATGATAACAATCAACTTTATATACTACCTACCAGTTTTTCCGCAGGTTTATACGTCAGTTGCAGCGGTAAATAAAAGCTTATGCTCTTCTATCTTTCATCTATATAGGTTTAACAATAAAAATATAACAGACTACAGTTACACTGTTGTGGGTTCGTCTTTTACTTGTATGTATTTAAATATGTTATAATTATATCACTATATATTATGTATACTATTTCATTTATACATTTCGTTTAATAATTTTTGTAGGTAAGAGAGGGACATGCAAATTTTCTATTCTTTAGTTTTAGATCATTGCATTAATATTAATGTATTATAACGTCGCACGAAGGCTGGTCTCGTTAACGATCGAGTGTTTTGTTACTATAATACGTTACACGGTAGACAATTAATATCTAATTTATTATAATAGATAGATAGGTAACTCTTTATTTGCACACTATAATATTACAGTTAGAAGAGAGTACATAAAATGTGAGACGGAGTGTACAAAGGGCGGCCTTAATGCCAAAAGCGGCCTTATTGCCTAATAATATGAATCTAATGGAAACTATACCGCTTTTGTCCTTTTCTATTGCCTATGATTAGTCTGTAAAACACGTCGTTAATAGAAAGTAAATCTACATGGAGACCAAACTTTGTAAAATAGGTGTAGAAAAACCTTTAATGAATTATACTCATCGGTCTAATGAACTGTAAAAACATTGCGCGTACTATTTTTATCCACTTAGGCAGTCAATGTAGACATGAGTGACTCATCCCATTCTAACAACACAAGTCCTGTGATTACTACCATGAAATGCATTTTACGCCTCGCGTTGTTTGATACATACAAGCAGAACATTTGGAAAACTACAAGTTGGAGCATACATTATTTCTAATGTGATAATGTTAACTGCCTCAGTAGCGCAGTGGTGGCGTATAGTGTTTTGAGGTTCCGGGTTCGATTGTATAGGCACAAATTTTGTATGATCTGCAAATATTTGGGATGGAGTTTCGGTGTTTTTTTTTTGTATAATATGTATGTATTTACAGTGTCTAGTACCCACAATACAAACTTTGCTTAGTTTGAGAGTAGTTGTCGTTGTTTGATAGATATCCAACATAAATAAATATTTAATGTGATTTTTGAACAATGGCATGTAATTTATGAAGTAAAAATATTGTTTGAAAAAGGTGTTCAGGATAAATTGAAAGAGATTTATCACGGATTATGATACAAATAAGGCATAAAAGTTAATAAACAATAGAAATTAAGCTAGCTATTGTAGAAATATTGTGCCACAAGCTAAGTCTGCCAGATCTATTTATATCATAGTTCATTGCATGTCCAGAATTATTGAAGATTCCTATTTAAAAATCTTAAAAGGTTCATTTTTAGCTATATTATGTTAACTGTAGAAAAGGAAATAAATACTTATTGTTTCCTTGGATATGTAAACAGTGCCTGAACTAACTTTGCTTGTCTAAATACCCGTCCCTGAGTATATGTCCAGGACAATTGCAACTCACTGTTCACTGCTCATTGTAGTCTTATGTGATTACAACATAATATACTGCAACTATACAAGCATAAATCGTACACAATTATACATAAATACAACTCTCTTCTTGACCGAAATAATAGGGTACATATACTAAACGGTCACACTTGGGCAGCAACTTTCTTGTTAACAACACAAACTTTGCTTGTTTCACATCGGTTTTCTGTAAGGCCATGGTATCGATCCTGTTGACCCAGCCTATTTATGTCATAACATGGCTCATCTACAAAGTATCTGCCATTCTACAAGTGACTACACGGTTGGCCTAGTGGTTTCAGTGGTCGCCACACCGCTTCCTACTGCGCCAAGTGTTGTGGGTTCAAATCCTACATGGGACAACACTTTGTGAGATCCATAAATTGTTATTTTAAGTCTGGGTGTACTTTGTGTCCGTTTCATGTATGTTTGTAAAGATCCCCGCGACACAGGAATTTATATTCCTAATGCGGGAGTTGTCATTTTCAAAGAAATAAAAAAAAAATCTTTTAAGACATTATTTATTTTTAACTTTAATGCGTAGGTTGTCTTATAGCTGCAAAGTGTATTTATGTATCCATACTCCATATTTTTGTACATATTGATCTTTTTGTAAAGAACAGTGGTATAAGCATCTGTCTACATGTGATGTTCAAAAATGGCAACCCAGTGCTCGAAATCCAGAAATAATCTACATATATCGAGTATAAATCAATTGTTGTTCGTTAGTCTTGTTCAAACTCAAATACGGCTTGACCGATTTGAATATTTCTTTTTGTTTGTCCGCTTTGTTATAGGGGTAGTTTGAAAACAAAAACTAATTGGGAAAACTCAAAAGAATAGCTACATTATACATCTAAAAATTGTTCGCGTTAAAAACATGTTAGTTCGTTTAACTTTGTGATTTTAGGAAAATATATTTCTAGAGTATACTTCTCGTAAAGATACCTCAAACAAACTGTTCATGTTCTAACCTTTATTAAAAATCACAAGGAATTTCACATTTGAAATTTATTATTCTTATATCATCACCATTTCAATATCACGAGATCGTTTCCAAATTAAACTGAACCCAATGGAAATCTCTCAAAAATAATATTTCTCTAAGCAGTCCAATTACGCTGTCTGCGGGAAGGCAGAGCCTCCATTTTGTAAGGATTTTCGAGATCACCTTGAATTAGATTTGAGCGAACGGGATCATTTAAATTCTTTAATAATTGGCAGGTAATGGTACAAATTGAACTGACAATAGTCTCGTAATCTGAGATTTATTCTGTTTTGGGAAAAAACTTATGGTAATTTATTTCGCACATAGTGAATTAAAATTTGTTACTATATTTTTTGTTTTTTATTAGTTTCAATATAGTTATAAAAAAGAGCAAGTAGGTAAAAATATTTATGTTATGTACAGAAAAACCGGAAACGAGCCCTTTTCTACTTGTGGCGTCCACGTGGCCGTCACCACCGGGGTTTGCGGTCGAACCAGCTATAACCACACGGCGTGCCACTCTGCGCCTGAGACGGGAGGGACCCGGGAACCGCTTTATTACGATATCTAGGCCCACTTCAAACACAAGTACGTTAAACGGCTGGTGGGACTTAGATTGGTCTTTTTAAACCATATATAAAACCATTGAAACCGTTTATTTTTGCTACAACATAGCATAACATACAATTTAGAACAAAAAAACTCGGAAACAGTTACATTGAGCAGCATAAGCCACTAGCTCACTTCGCGCTGTACTGAAGCACAGCACTGATTTTCAGCTGACCCCTGATATTTACGCCAATAGTCACAGAGATAAGGAAACACACACAGACAAAACACAACACATCAGCATAAGATTAAAGTACGTTAATTGGAAACAAAAATAATCAAATAAGCACCTACATTAGAAGAAAATAAAATAATTATGACATAGAAAACATCATCATCTCCCTACCCTTTTCTCAACTTTATTTGGGGTCGGTGCAATTAGTTTTCTTCCTCCATTCTCCTCTTTCACGCGTCAATTCACTTTACTCCGTTCCTGACCATACCCTCTTTTACGCAGTCCATCCATTTTTTCTTTGGTCGTCCTCTACTCTTATATCTGTCAACTCCCATACTTAAAATTTTCTTAACTATATTTTGCTCACCTCTACACAATGCCCATACCAGGTTAATCTGTTCTCCTCAACTTTTCACCCACTGGTGCTACTTTCAGGCTTCCTCTGATGTAGTCATTCTTTGCCTTATCCATTCTAGTCACACCATACATGCCACATGCAGGCGTACATAGAAAACAATAAAAATCAAAAAGAAAGAAAGAAAAACAAATTAAGAAATCACACATTCATTTACACACAAATTTTAAGACTATAAAGACGGGCACGATAGACACACAGTTTTTCTACCGATTCCCCACCTCAAACGAACCCTATACTAGCCCATCTGGCCAGGGTAATGTAAGTAGGCATCAACCTTCTTCCGAAAAAAAGGCCTATGTCCACCAGTGCAAGTGTCCACAGTTATGGCTGCTGGTGATGATGTACAGGTAGCGATTAACGAACCCAATAATAGTAGAATTGGCTAAGCTGATGGTATAGTGGTTCAAGTGGTCAAAGATTTCTTTACAAGAAAACTAGTTGTAAATTTCTTAGCCGTTTACATCTTGAACCATAGTGGATTGTGAAAATCAGAACTGTAAATATCAGTGCCGATTGAAATGCTTTACGAGACAAGTTGCCTCTGCATACTGATTTATATTAAGTGTGTGGTATGACGTAAAATTTATTTTTTGTTTTTGTGTTTTTACTGTTGTTTTCGTCTGTTCGTTCTCATACTCTATTATGTTCTATATGTTTACTTTATTCTTATTTCTTATAAATTATATTTTTCTATTATAATTTATATATTAGCGAGGGGTCAAATGGTTTCTGATATTAATTAAATCTGGATGTCGGTCAATTTAAGGAAAGGTTACATTGACAGTTGATTTCTCTGACACAAAATCAAATGATCGTAACTGCCTCGATGGCGCAGTGGTAGCATATGCGACTGCTGTGCTTAAGGTCTCGAATTTGATTTCCAGGGTGGACCAAATGTTTGCATGCTCTGCATACATTTGTTTCGGAGTTTGAGTGTTTTCTATGTAATAAAAAATATGTAAGTATTTATAAAAAAGTATATTTGTATTTATATCATTTGTATAGTACCCGTAATACAAGCTCTGTTTAGTATGAGACTACATGGCTTTGGGTGTTAAATGTCCGAAGTATTTATTTTATTTATTTAGTTATTAAACATTTATATCTCCTGGGTAATAACTTATTCTACGACCTTGAATTTATTTTAGCACTCATGGTCGCTAACCACTAAAACAACAGGCGAGTCAGCTTAATGATAAAATTTTAAGTGTTGTACCAATTTTAACCGAACAAAATCAACGTTACCAAAAACGACTCCAAAAAAACGTAAGCAAAGTTCGATACGAGTTTCATAATATTATTATTTTTTGTTTATTGAGCTTCCAGTGCGCTTTATCATCATCATCAACATCAGCCTAACGCAGTCCACTGCTGGACATAGGCCTCTAGGATCTATGGCTTCTCGCATCCAGCTCCTGCCAGCCGTCCCGCGCAAATCATCGCTCCACCTGGCCTGTAACGTCCTACACTCCGTTTGCCGAGACGCGGTCACCACTCAAGAACTCGTTTACCCCAACGGCTATCGGTTCTTCGGCAAATGTGACCAGCCCACTGCCACTTCAGCTTGCTAATCCTGTGGGCTACGTCGATGACCCTGGTTCTTTGTCGGATCACCTCGTTTCGGATGCGATCCCTTAGAGAAACGCCGAGCATAGCTCTCTCCATAGCACGCTGAGCGACTTTGAACTTATGGACCAGTCGAACCGTAAGTGTCCACGTTTCGGCTCCGTATGTCATTACGTATTTGTGCGCTTTAGTTAAAGTTTTATTAAAATGCAGACCGTACCCTTCTTGGTAATCAGATTGGTTGAACTGCTCGAGACAAATAAATTTCAGCTATAGAATACATTTGTTATAAATACATATCTACTATAAAAATATATAACATTAATATTTATGTGTTATACTAGTTTATGTCCGCGGCTCCGCCCGCGTATGTCTCACTTAATGCGGCATATAGTATTCTATCTGTTATTCTAATGTAAAAGCTATATTACTGTAAGGTTTCATCCAAATCCGTTGAGTAGTTTTTACGTGAAAGAGTAACAAACATCCATCCATACAAACTTTCGCGTTTATAATATTAGTATAGACAGACATACAGTAGTAATGTATATATGATATTTTCAACTGCACAGTTCGCCTAGTGGTTTTGGTCGCCCGCCACATTTGACTACGCCAAGTGTTGAGGGTTCCTTGGCGTTTTCGAATGTGTCCCACATGGGATAACACTTTCCGTGATTCACAATTTGTTGTTCTAAGTTTTCATGTATGTTTATAAAGTCCTCGGCGATACAGGATGTTTATTTATAATGTCTGAGTTGTCTTTAAAAATACAAAAGACGATGGACGACGCAAGATGGACCGATGATTTGAAGAAAATGGCTGATAGCAGACGAATACGGCCTGCCCAAGACTGGGAGCCACTCCTGGTTGGCGCTCTTCGGGGAAGCTTTTCTTTCAGCAGTGAATGTCGATTGTGATAATCATCAATGTGATAGGAGAACTATGCTTTGGTAAACTTGAGATAATGTATCAGTGCTACGTGTATTAATTCTTGCAATATATTTTCTGTCTAGTTTTCTATGTTTTTGGCCTGAATGATCTCAAGCACGGGTGGACAAATTTTTATGGTCCATCACTTTCCAATAGCTGATATAATTACTATTGCACGGCGCTTACGACCATTATGCCGCGAACGCTTATATTATTAGAAGGAACTAAATATACTGTTGATTAGGAAAACAAAATAGTTTGTCATAATCACAGTTGGCAAGCAATAAGAAAGACAAAATAGATTGGAATTTTATATCCAAGAAATTAAAGGCATATCATTATAGTAGACAGTGAGTGGAGACAGCGATGGAGGAACAGAGTTATTAAATGCAAACAGCTTGCCAGAACAGAACCAGTAATAATTTTCATTAAAACCTCCCTAGTTCATTACCTAGTCCTCCTGCGGTGGTCGAACATAGATCTACAGAAAAATGGAATTGTTCAATATTGACAGTACTGTACTCTGGCTAAATATTTTTTTTTTCTTTAAAAAAGACAACTCCCGCATTAGGAATATACATTCCTGTATCGCGGGGATCTTTACAAAAATACACGAAACGGACACAAAGTACACCCAGACTTAAAACAACAATTTATGGATCACACAAAGTGTTGTCCCATGTAGGATTTGAACCCACAACACTTGGCGCAGTAGGAAGTGGTGTGGCGACCACTGAAACCACTAAGCCAACCGTGTAGTTAAATATTGTTTTACTTTTAGTCTAAATGTAATGGTAACTTAATAGATAATATTTATAAATCACGTATCGAAACTCAAAGGACGGCAAATCGCTCACCATTGTGGCTCCTGTTTACCAGAATCTTGAAGAAGTGTTTTTTATTTTAACTTTTTAGTTATCGCTCGATAAGAGTTCATAAGTCCACCTTCCAGTTCCAGTATCAGATCAGCTCCATGTAATATTGCAATGTCACGTTATATACATACGCCTGCAAAATTTCACCACAATCGGTTGAAGATAATAAGTAGCTTTTAGTAAGGCAACGCTTGTATTAAATAAATATGACTAGAGGAAAGGTGCAACTTTCTGTCAGTACAAAAATGCTCTGAATAATGCTATGTAAACTTACCATGGCGAACTTATAACACGGCGTCTAATTGCTAATATGTAAAGTTATTTTATTTGTATATTATATGACACGTTTTTAATCTTATTGTACACAAAAGCAATCGTATATTAGCCATAAGGGGAATATAATGCCCAAATTACCTTTGGGAATAAACTATACTAAAAATATTTATAATATTCTCTATTTGTAATGTCACCTGTTTACTCTGTTTTTAAACTTTAAAGTCTTGAAGAGAAATCATCACACAATTATAACGCAGCGACATCTAGTAAACGAAGTTAAAACTACTTAGAATATGGCGAACCCTTTAGAAGCTTGACTAATAACATACTTTTAATTAATACTTCTCAATCAAAAATAAAAAAAGGTTTATATAACAAAACAAAATCTTATTCAGAATATGTAAAAAAAACCCAAAACGAGTTCAAATCCCACACGCGACATCACTTTGTGATTTACAAATTGTTGTTCTAAATCTGGTTGTTCTTCGTGTCAGTTTCATATATGTTTGTATGGCCTTCCACTATTGAGTAAATATTCCTGGTCCGGGAGTTGCCTTTTGAAACAGAATTGAAACACAAAATGCTATAAGACCCTTACGGTTGAATTTCTGTTAATACGATTAAACACCACTGTGAACAGCATTACTACGTGGGAGAGCTACGCTTCGGCATGAATGGGACCGGCTTGACTGGAGTGATATCACGGCCTCACAGAAAACCGGTGTGAAATAGCGCTTGCGCTGTGTTTTACCGAGTGAGTGAGGATAATGGAGGCCCATACTCCAACCCCTCGCGCATCCCTATCCTCCTCCCCATCCCCCAAAGGTCGGCCACGCACTTGTTACGCCTCTGGTGTTACAAAAGGACATCTGTAACACCATGGACATAGCGGCGGTAATCACTTACCATTAGGCGGTACATCTACTCGTTAGCACGCAATTCCATAAAAAAACGAGTCTCAAGTTAATATAGCTGATATATGTATAAACCAGTATAAAGGGGTCAGCTATGATAAATTGAAATACTGACTGGTTGCCATTTCCAGTAACACTTTATCATAACGTTTCTTAAGATTTATAACAATCATTTGATGCGTCACGTGGCGACAGTGTAACATTTCGCTTCATTGTAAATGAGCTATTATAAAATATTCGCAGTTACCTCTGTGGCGCAGTGGTAGCGAATGCGACTGCTGTGCAAGAAGTCTCAGTAGGAATGAAACAAGACTGCATGAATGGTGTCATTTTAGGCTGTAATGTAAGGGAATAAAAACGTTATACAAGAGTTGTGGTCACCATCTTTGATGTGAACGTAGATTCAGTCTGGTGACCCACACAATGACGTCATTTCTTTTACACCCAATATCTGTACTATTTTAGAAATTCGAGAGTAACTCTGTCTCTTACGATTTTACAAGCATAAATCTACACCAATTTCAATGAAATTTGGTAGAGATACTTTGATTTTTATGGAAGGACACAGGCAACTTTTTATTGCGATAACCGACATACAAGCGAGCAAAACCCGAGCATGTTCTAGTAAGTAAAATTGAAGCCATGGATACAAAAAGTAAATAACTGTTATATCTATTATTATCATTACTAATTACTACTTAATTGTGTTTCGTAATTATTTAAGCCATATTAATTGGGGATTATATGAGTGTTTTTATAATTCCTTTTGCATATCAAATATTTACGGCATCATCATACTACGACTTAGGTAAGCAGCCAAAATACATTTCTGAAAACTATGACAGATAACTTATATAACCTCCACGTGACTGATACGATTATTTTGAAAGATCTCTAATTATTTCTTACTAACTGCGTCATATAACCTGTGGGTTTTGTTGCTTTTGAATAAAATACTATTCACGATTGCACTGCTATGTTAATTTTTGAGTTATTTTTATTTTTAAAATAAAAATAACTAAAGGTTATTTATTACAGTGAAATCCCAAAGTGAGTCCTCTCAAAATTAGTCAAACCGTTTCAAAGATTGACCCAATTAAACAGAGAGACAATAAAAAAAATCTTGATGAAAGTACTGTATACTTCCATATACATTTACTGAAAGGCTGTTATTTTATTTATTTATATATATATAGTATAACAATTAACGAAAGATAATTATGTCACGGTAATAGGTTAAAAGATAAACATTGAATGAAAATTTTCGTCCAGTCCATTGAATGAAAGTTTTACTAGTATATATCTGGCAAGTTTATAGACACTTGGTGCTCAGTGATCGCAGCCCTTAGTCCTCAGATACATTGCCGGTTTTGTAGCATCCATTTAGAATTAAAAGAAATGATAAGAGCATCTTTAACCCATCGACTCGGTGAAATGCCAAGGAAGACTTTAAGGGGTGTTTTCTCGTAGTTCAACTTTTCTGTCCTTTTTTAACGTGTAGAAGCTACATTGAGCAGTCACCTGGATGAGGTCAGCGGTTTGACGGTATGTCAGGATCGGATCGGCTAAATCACATGATGTACCATTCTGCATCTGAGATGTGAGGGATCCGGGAATTTTTTGCTTGCTTTGCCCTACTGGTAACTCACCAGATCCCTTAGCTAAGATGCTAGTGTATCAGATCGAATCTCTTCCTACAATCGCTAACGCTTTTATTCTCTTGTAGTATTGGCCAATATTTTATTGGTCCACGTGGCTTAACTTTTCTTTAACGTATTTCTCATACATTTATTGGAGGCCGTGGTATCATTTTTATTCGTATTTTTGTCGATTTTTTAGTAACAGGATTTAAAATATCTGAAAATGGTAGAAAAATATAAACGGATTACAGTCATTAATTGATCGATTCATTATTTTATTCGATTAGACAATCAATGATCATATTGATAAATATGTAGTAAAGTACTTTTTATCAAATTGATTTATCTCCAATTGTTATATCTGAAAGTACCTACTAAAAACCCTGAATGTTATTTTTTTATCACTTTCTGTTCGTTCATTATTAAGATTATCATTAAAAAAATAGTAGAAATTAATCTCGCAATTGCAAAGCGCGATAACTGTGACGGAAACCCACTTGTGACTCCTAAGTTTCAGCTGCCCATGATCGACGATATCCCCTTACTATCAGGAGATTTGATTGCTCGTTTTTTCAATTATTCCATATTAAAAGTCATCATCTTACTGACCTTAATTCTCAAGTGTATTTGAGTTCGGCTATCAGTTCTATCGACCAGCCCCTGTCCTCCGCAACCCTGAGGGTGAACTGAATTGGATGGTTGAACCATTTGCCGGTATATTTGAGGGTCTCTAAATAATTACGAAACACAATTAAGTAGTAATTAGTAATGATAATAATAGATATAACAGTTATTTACTTTTTGTATCCATGGCTTCAATTTTACTTAATAGAACATGCTCGGATTTTGCTCGCTTGTATGTCGGTTATCGCAATAGAAAGTTGCCTGTGTCCTTACATAAAAATCAAAGTATCTCTATACCAAATTTCATTGAAATTGGTGTAGCTTTATGCTTGTAAAATCGTAAGAGACAGAGTTACTCTCGAATTTCTAAAATAGTACAGATATCAGGTGTAAAAGAAATGACGTCATTGTGTGGGTCACCAGACTGAATAGACCACGTTCACATCAAAGATGGTGACCACAACCAAATAATGTGGATCACCATGCTGCAGTGTTTTAATGTCTGCATCCATAATGAGCATGTTAACCTTGGATTCGATTCATGCTTCAGGCAGAGTAGAGTCATTTTAGCAACTAACATAAAATAAATGAATGAAACTTCGAGAAAAAATTATAAAACAATCTTTGACACGGTATCATCTCAAAATTTAAGCTCAAACTGGGCAAAACTTTTGAGGTGTAGTGAGTAAGCTAATAAATAAATAAATGGCTCATAAAAATACTCCTCAGAGATAGATAAATAAATAATAGATAGATTAATGCGTTAGGCTCCTCCTACGGCGAGATAGATGACCATTCGCAAGTACTATTGGCGCCGGCGCCTGCGCAACAGAGAGGAATATTGCGCGGTAATATTCGCACATTGCTAGCTGTGTCCCTTCTCCACTACACCAGTGTCGGGTGCAAAACATTATTAAAATCTCTGCTATCAGATATTAAATGATATTGAATCCTAACTTGTTATGATATAAAGAATGATTATATTGTAAACGATATACATATACTTTGTACCTCGTTGGTTAGTCCTTCACATCCTCCCTAGATAGCGGTCTGAGGAGCTCTGAGCTCTTTGTTATATTTCTGAATAATTGATAATGATTATTTATACTAGTTTTACTCAAACAGAATATTAACCTAATAGACATTTTAAACCACTCTATGCATTCTTAACGCTACGGTAGAACAAACCAACAAATATAGACTGCCAAAAATGATATCCTTCCATTTGACTGTGCCATAGTCGGGTAAACATTAACAGATTATGTAAAAACGAAATTAAACTGTAATCATACTTAAATACACTTATATTTTGTAAATGTATACATAACTTCAAAAGCTATGATTATTATAATAAACCAGCTGACCCGGAGAACTCCGTACCGCCATATTTTTCTTTCGTAAATATTTTCTAAATTTCTGAATAACTTGTTATAGTAATTATGCCCGCTTCCACTTTCCACAGGTAGTATAGTGGCGGACAAAAAAAAACTTTTTCAGTTATACAAAACCTTGTGCTAACAATAATTAACACATAAAAAAAAATATCCAATAGGGTGCAGTCGATCGGAAGTCTACATACATTTCGATGATCAATTTTTATTTATATAGATTAAAATCATTCAATCATCAGTAAATGATATTTTGATCTTAACAGATTACAATATCCAATATGGAAATTTCTTACTCTAAATTCATTACACAACCAATGAAGGTCATCCTTCTAAATAAGGAATAAATGTTTTTAAAGTTAAAAAATTTTTTGCCCCATCACTTGAATAATTTTCAATGCTTTTTAAAAAACTTGCTTCGCACAGTCAAACCTTTTGGAGACGTTTCTGCCTTTAAAGTATGGCAACTCATTTGTGATTCATTTCCACGGGGTAGTCCACAGTTTGCCCAGTTTCCCTCTATATAAAAAAAATCGGTTCATCTGAAATTTATATCGACATTTAAACTTTCTCGTATCATTAGGCATGCTATTTACATATATTTATTCTGGTAACCCTATTTACCACGTTTTAATTTTAAATAAAGCCTTGTATTTGTGAGGAGAGTGACAAACCCATCTAGTTAATTTTTAAACGTTAAGTAGAGTTCTCCTAGCCGATTACGGCCACGGCGGCCAGTCTCAACGGAGACCAGCCAACATTGTAGAAGATATTATAGTGCACAAGTGTGTGCGCAGACACAGGTGCACTCTCTGTTTCCTCTCTCTTATAATACGTTAACGACACGACCGGAGAGAGACCAGGCGCAGGACCGACAGCATCATGTGCTCTCCGAGGCACGGGGGTTCAGACACCAACTTCCAAGCTCCAAGCAGTTATTAAGCATTTCTATAATCAGAAAATCATAAGCCCCGGGATTCGAACCCGAGACCTCTTGATAAGCAGTTGCTTACATCCGCCGCTGACCAATGAGCAGTAAGTAGAGTATCTACATCTTCATTATCTTTCTTTTCAATAAAACCATTAGTTTGAAAGACTATTTGACCTATTTTGTATAATTAGTACATGTCTAGAATACCTTTCTTAAATACATTTCTAATAGGGAGGGTAGAAATGAATTTTTGACTTGTACACTCTCAGCAAGTGGTGTTTTCTATTGTAAAGAATGTCTGAATTTATCTGCTCAACTAGCGGCGGCTTCCTAGCCACTCATAAACCAGAGATAGGTTTAGTGTTTATGCTAAGATTTGTGTAATTGTAATTGTATGTTTTGGAAATTATTTTAATTAAATAAACCCTAGTGCTTTTGTATAGGGTTTACCACTTTCATCAATTTAAATTCGTAAAATTTCAAAAGCTTATATTTTGGTGAGGTTCACAACAGCGAGCAATGTACGAACAAATCTAAATTAGCTACTCCATTAATATTCCTTCACTTAATACTATTAAGTACGAAGTTTTCTGAATTTAAAGTATGATCAGTATTTGCATATTTCTTCGCTGAGGTCGCCGTGCATGTAAACTTGGGGCCTTTAATTGGAAATTCACCAATTTCTTCACGGCGCCAAACTTTTCGCGCAACGCGGGATCAATTTCCAATTCAGAATATTCCATTCGCGTACGCTGAGATTTTTAGTGATGTAAATGGCATGTCGATGAAATTTTAGCGAATGAAATATTATGTGATACAGTTGTGATGTTTGTTTTGTTGGTTTTTTTCAAGTTTTCATTTCTCTTTGCGGCGATATCATCTTGCTTAGTTGCTTTAGTCGACCTTTACGTCACCCATGGAGTGAGTTTGGGAGGTCACACTCTGTGTTGTTATTTCGTCACTACACAGAACATTGCAATTTTTACATACAGTGGTGTGTTTGACTAATATTTCAAACAAAGTGTACTACGTACTAGCTAAAACAAGAGCATAGCATGAGTTGCGAGCGAAAGCCTACTTTGCTGCTTCCACTTCTCATGCTCACGGGTTGACAAGCGTCTATACATCATCATCAACTATCTATATCAATTTAATTGTGGGCTTAGGTCTTTTTAAAACGGACTTACTTTACCACGCTAACCAATACTATGTGAGCACGTTAGCTACCTTAATTTCTTATCATTCTCAAAGCAGTGAAAAGCATTGCAAAATTGTTGAGACAAGTATTTTGTGACACGTTGGTATCACTACGGCTGAGTTGGCCTAAATGTGCAAGTCAAAACATGGCTCTTACATGGTTAACAGCAAAGTAATCACATACGCTACCACTGTGATAACGAGACTGTAAATATAGTCTGAATTTATTTATTTCTGGAATAAATAATAAAGCTAGTCGGAAAATAGTTTTCACTAACAAAATTTGTTAAAATGTAGGTTGTTTTGAGTTATAACGACTTCAAGATTACTCTACTTGCCGTGCCCCACGACTGAGATACATCCCGTCATACTGTGACGACGACCACTATCGGGGTAGGACGCTATTATACCTCACACCATTCTACACAGTAAGAGGTGAAAAATCGACGTGCCTTAGTCTATGTGCGTTCCACCTTAGCATTCCGAGATTATGATTTGGCACTGTCTCTTCATCATTCCGACTTACAGAACTAATTTACTCGTAGACCATAATTTCTTTGTGTGCCAAATCGTCGAAGGGTAGATATTGTGCCAGAATTGTCGCTGTCTGGTAGTCCCGTGCGCTCTGTATCGCCACCATGGAACCATATCATTTCAGTTTACTGAGGCGCCATCCTCAGGCACAGCATACATTTTTTTTTCACGAGACAACCCACCTATGATAAATAGCCATACGGTAGCAGAAGCACCTCCTCAAAACGGGACCCTCTAACCAGTATTAGGATATCGTCCGCATAGCAAACGACTCTTGAGCCAGAGGGCAGACTTATGCGAAGAACTGCATCGTATGCAAAGTTTTATAACAACGGGCCCAATACTGTTGAATACTGCCCTGAGAATTTTCCACCCTGTTCCGATAGATAAGTCTCACAGTCCTGTCGCGTAGATAGACCCCTTTGATGGCCCGCAGGTAGGGTGGCACCTCGTGATATTCAAGGGCCACTGTAATAGTTGCCCAAGGGAGGGTGCCGAAAGCGTTGACTACATTTAGGCCAACGCCACCCATTCTGATCAGACTGCCGATTCCGACAGGGAACGAAAACACCAAATAGCGTCCACTATCGAACTCCACCAATAGAATCCACACTGGCTTGTCTGACAGCTTAGGCAATATCAGTCGGAACTCAAATGGAGAACCTCCAGTAATTCCTTTTATTTCAGTAGGACCAAACTTGCTACTTTCAAGTCGAGGGAAGATACTAAGACCATGGCAATTCGTGAAAAATAATATACCAAGGTTTGTCTTCCAGTACAGACAAAGCTATCACCAACGACCGAACACTATCAGGTCCAGGCACACCGCGCCTGGTAAAGTCAGCCGCCGCACGGCTCGATCCAGCGCTCCTTTTGTCAATTCACACTCGTTGGACCAGAGATGCCGATCCAATTGAAAAGACCCCCCTATGAATTTTAAATTTGGGTTATCCAGGTAGGAATATCATACGTACCTTTCTTTTCTTCATCTTTCTATAGATATCGCCCGCATTAGGATTACATCTAGTGACGCGGGGGACTTTACAAATGCACAAGAGAGCCACACTTAGACATGCATGGTTCGGCTCAACCACGGCCTCATAGAAAACCGATGTGAAACAGCGCTTGCGCGAGTAAGGATACCGGAGACCCATAAACTCAACCCCTCCCTCCATCCCCCTCTCCATCCGCAAAGACCCAATAACACATTTCTGACGCCTCTGGTATTGTGGAACGTTAGCTCGTTTACTCCCTGTTCCATGATTAAATAAAAAAATAAATGGATACAATGATTACTTAGACTCAGAACAACAATGAGTGGATCATACAAGAATTTGTCCTATATAACGTTTGAACATCCACAACACTGACGTGGCGATCGCTAAACAATTATGCCGAAAGGTATCAATATAATCATTTATTTGCTTTGGGTTTGTGTAAATCGTTTGGATTACAAAAAATCGGCCAAGTGCAAGCCGGACTTGCGCAGGAAGGGATTGATAACGGAAACAGGTAGACTGTTGCCTTTATCAATATCGTGCAAAACGAGCAAAAAACCACGTTCGTTATGGCAGCCGCAGTAACATTATGCGGCAGCAGTTGCAGTAGCAAATTTGCTGTTACAGTGATAACAGAAATACATCATCTCTGAAAATTTCAATTGTCTAACTATCACAGTTCATGAAATACGGCCTGGTGATAGACGGTTCTTAATAAAAAGGTCTCGTTTTACCCTTTTGGTATATTTTCCATATTTAAGTAAAAATGGCATTTTAACAATAAAAAACATATAGAAAAAGTTTTTTTTTTATTTAATTAATTGCCTTAAATTTATTAGGTTGCAAAGACCATGATTTAAAATTAACTTCTTAAAATGTATCTTGCACCAGTTACGATGCCTGCCCAAGTTTCAATAGAAACCTGATTAATAAAACCTGGATCTACCAAAAATCCATTTAAGCCGTTTTCCCCAAATAAACCCGGCAATTCATAGCAGTATGAGTATGGTATACCAATACCCTGGGCATAATCAGTTGATGCACCAGAATCCATGTAGTTTAAGATTTTGACAGAATTCCCAGCACGATAATTAGGTTTATTTGCCCATTTAATATCGTCAATAGCTTGAGCCATTTTTACAGCAGCTGCATTGAGTACTGGAGCATTTTGAGGAACAGTTCCATTACCATACGCATATAAAATCATACTTCCAAAACTATGCAGATCTATATACATAGCCATGCGGTTTAGGTATTTCTTTAAAACTTTAGTAACGGCTTGGGTTTCAGGTTCGGAATTAGGCCCACTACCATGAAATGTATCCCAGCACGGGTTATTGCTGGAGAGTGTACCCCAATTGATATCAAAGTTTCGGTTGAGATCCACCCCGGTACATATATTGGCGACCGTCAAACCTGTGCGACGGTTTTTGCGCCAGAAACGTGCCTATAAAGTAAAAAAATAATCATATTTCTTACAAGTGGATAAAAAAGGTTATGCTCAAAAGTTTACACTTCAAAAAAAATTTCTACCAAAATTGTGAAAAGAGTTGATAAATAAAGAACCATTTTTAACATGTACTGCTCTCAGGAAACTTGTTCATACCATCATCACCTATTAAATTGTATGCTAAAACTTTGTGGCTGTTAAATGCGCTAAAAGGATAGTTGGAAGAATTCTTACATTTGTACGAGACCATTCATATCCATCAGGATTGGCGACAGGCATGATGATCCAATCAATGTTATTCAGTACATCAGATTCCGTCACATCTACCACTAGCTTGTGAATGGCATAAAGGGATGGTGGCAGAGTTACCCACTCACGAGCATGCAGAAGAGATTGCACCATAATAACAGGTTTCCGTGGATCCTGAAAAAAAAAAGATGAACTCCTTTAAAGAAAATTATATCGTATGGTTAGAAGATTTTTGTCGAAGATACCAACAACATCTAAACACCAAAACATTAGCAAATTTTGCCATAAACTATGGATTGAAACTACGGTGTCCGAGTTAGTAAAAATTGTGTGACACACACCGACGCAATCCCCCATTACATAAGTTAAACATTAACAAAGACAATTGCATGGTGTTCGACAATTAAAGTTATTACTATGACAAATAAAGATTCTATTAACCTGAACTGAAAAAATAGGTTAGTGAAATATAACAAATAAAAGCAAAATATAAAATTGTGTGTGTATATTTGAGAAAGAGGGAAAGTTCGAAGTATAATGCCTAAATAGGTTTAGGTAGGTGGTTTAGAAGCAACAAGAATATTATTATTTTGATTTTTATGAAAATTGTGGAGTCAACCTTCAAGAAGTGTGTTATCTCATCATAGCTAAAGGCCCTCTACTGACAATTTTTTTATATTCACCTAATATTGATATGTTTAACCAGTAGTAAATAAAAAATAGTAAACAGACCTTTTCATCATAATAGCATTCTCTAGTCAGCTATATAGAGTGCAAACGTAATTCCATTATTGGGAAAGACTCACAGTTCTATAGAATAGGTTTTGTTACAATATTGACATTGTTTTTGGATTGAATACGTCAAATAACGACGATCTTTAAAATAAATAAATTACCTGAAAAGCGGTTGTTGAAATTTCCAGGTACTCTATTGGTCGACCTTGAAAACTGTTACCTCCATTGACTAATCTGGCTACATGAGGATATCTCCTGGCAATGTCTGCTAAGTAAGCAGTAACCTGTAATAAATATTGTATGTTTTAGGAAATAGATTATTTTACAATTACAAAAATTGAACGTTGTTGACACAGATAACTTATATTTTTGATGATGTCAATTTCATCATCCATAACCTCAAATAGTCCACTGAGAGGCTTTATAAATACTTTGCAACCATGATAATCTATGAAATAATATACATTTAGACAGATACCTGATCGTAACTGTATATTTCATTTACTGCGTGACGAGAACTGGTGTTATTGTGTCTTGAGCTAGCTGCAGCTAGGCTTTGCTCTTCAAGCTCCAATAGTCTAAAAACACAAAAATTACAGATAGTGTTTATTACTACATATTTTATTAATAATTTACTAAAATGGTAAATTTAATAGGTAACAGTACGTTAGTTTCTAAGCGAATTACACATTTAAATGTCAGGGTGAAACTGAAAATAACTGTCTGCAAAATTAATTATGGAGAATAATTTGAACATTTGAATTTAGGAATATAACTTAAAAAAAAAACTTACTCTCTGATGTTTTCGACAGTGGCTTTGTATTGTATTTTGGCCGTTTTTAGAGCACTTTCAAAAGGCTTCTTTAAAGGTCCAGGTACGAAAACTTGTGCAGGATTGACAAGGTTGGGATAAGACCAGATATCTAAAGCAAGCTCGTTAATGACATCTTTTAGCGACGATATATCCTCTAAATTATTTGGATACACCTCGTAAACCACATAACTGAAAAGAATTTTTAAAAAACGTCTTAGTTTGTTCTGTACAAATAAAGTGACATAAGACTTTTGAGCGATTAGTACATTTTAGTAATATTCTTGCTATTGTAAAATTTTAAATTCCGAAATGTTTGCACGGTATCCGTAGGTGATCCGAGCTACATCGGGATCTCAGATATTTCTTTTCTAAGATGCAATGGTACGTCAGCTTCTAGAGCCTAAGAAAGGCGTGTGGTTTTAAGTCGGTTTGTGTCCGACATAATTACCAGCGGATGGTATCCGGAGGGTTTACCACGCAGTTCAAAAAAAGTACGTACAAAAAAGTAGGTACAGTTGAATAATTCAAAAAATTCTATGGAAAGCCAGTCCGATTTACAATATTGAATTGAACGTGATTAATAAATTTCCTAAGATTATGAGCAATCTTCAAGAGCTCCTCGCCCTACCTTCAAAAATACACGCTGCAAATTAATAATTAATAGTATATAGCAATTATTAATTATATATTTTTTACAATAGATCTACGTCAATATTAAATTAAATTAAGTTTATAAACAGAATATAAAATCATACCCATCATAAAGTTCATGTTTAGCGAAGACCATGCATAGTGAAAAAGCTAATAGTAAAAACGACTTCATCGTCGTGTTTCAGCGTTTACTGATGGTAAAAGTCGCTTAGGAAATTCTTCTATTTATACCTTAGAAAAAAAGTAAATACCCATAGATAAGCCTTGTCATGTGATAACGTACTTGTAATATTAATAAGATAAGGTCAAATATTATTTTAATATGAAACTACTGACGCTATTCTAAAACAACCTTGCATTTACAAGATATTTACATTCCAGAAGAACTGTGTTGAAACCTTTCTAAACATGGCATATCATCAATCACCGCGTACTGCTTAAGACAGATAGTTCTTCATAACACGCCCCGTCGATGGCCTACTCGGCCAGAGATGATGGGGGCAGAGCGAACGATGTTCCACCTGTTAGGGAATCAGAAGTGGTGGCGACTGTTTTGCAGCTCCGTTCATAGAATACCGCCCCCGGGCTGGACGGGATAGCAGCCTGAGTGATGGCCCGAGCCGCTTCGGTCTCAGCCTATAGACCCGTCGTAGTCACGGCGGGTAAATTGTTTAATACGGTGCTTTCTGCCCGCATCGTCCCGCATCTCAGCGAAGTGGGCCCGGACTTGTTGGACGCCTAATTCGGGTTCCAAGAGGGGTGTTCGACGGTCGATATCGTAATAAGCCTGAGAGTTGTGACCGAGGGGGCAGTGGGCTATCGCGGTGTGCTGTTGGCGGCGTTAGACATCGCCAACGCATTTAATAGTCTGCCATTTAGCTGCATTAGGGAAGCACTCCTCTACCATAGGGTGCCAGAGTACTTGAGGCGGCTAGTGGCAGACTATTTGGAGAAGCGTACCGTCGTGAATGAGGATCCAGAGAGCGTCTTGAGATGGTGACCAATGTTGTGTAGCGTTCCACAGGGGTCTGTCCAATGACCACTCATGTGTAACGTGTGGTAAGACGGGGTCCTTCGAAGTCGTCTCCCCCTCGGGCTGGGCGTAATTTGTTACATCAATGACATATTGGTCACGGCCTGGAGCGCGAACTTCCAACAGGCGGCGCGCTTGGCCACCAGGATTGGTGATCGGGTGCATCAAGTCGCTGGGCTTACGGGTGGCCCTAGATAAGATGGAAGCCCCGTCGTGGGCTGCCTTCTGGCGCCTCCAACGAGGTCGACTCGGTCCTTATACTGGTTCGGGCCCAAATGAAGTATCTGGGCTAATCCTCGACGGTAGGTGGCTCTTCGACGAGCACACTCGACAGCTTGCTCCGAATCTGGTCGACGCTACCTCTGCTCTTGGGAGACTCTAGCTCACTTTGTGTGGAGTCCGGGTCGCAACGAGAAGCCTCTATACGCGAGCCTCTGGCGCTCTCAGAGGGTATTGGCGGTCAGAGTCATACGCGGCTACCGCACCGTGTCGACCGAGGCGGCATGCGCCTTGACCGGAACACCCCCGTGGGATTTGGAGGCGGAAATGCTAGTACACTCTGCCTCAGGTATAAGAAGCAAGGGAACCAAATGTACCCTAGAAAGAAAAACCCTAAAACCCCGACGTACCTCGGGCTACCTGGGTTTTGTAGATGGCTCCCTCCTGTGTATAAATCCCGATGTTTCCGTTACTGTCTTTCGGGGCGTATACCACGTTGGCCTATGTTATATTAAAATAGAATAAAGTTTATTGTACACCAGTTAATACAGCTTATAATTCAGAGCACAATAATTTTACGGATACGTACAATTGGTGGTCTTATCTGATATGCTGCTGAATTCAACCAACAGATGAAAATTAAAATTAAATTTCTCTTCATGCAGCCATTCCTTTGTATTAATGTTTTCTTTTTGTTTTTTAATTGTTGTAGTTAATATTAATATTTAAATAAATCAATAAAAATCTAAGAAAACGAGAATTACCCTATCTATAGGTATTGCGTCTTAACCTATACCTACAGGTTAGGTTTATCAGATATAGACGTAATATTCGTCGTCGACATTCTCTTTGAACGGTAATAAATCAGTGTATCTTACAAATCATTGAAATCAATCAAAATTACTGATTTAGATTAAATCAATCATGGGTATTTCTAAATTATCATATTCAGCTGTATAGTTACGTAGTTTTTCAAAATTTGAATGATGTGCAAAATTGTGTTTTCAAGTTAAAGTTTTCCAGATATTACTTACCCGACTAATAATTTAAAATTTTTGATAGTGTGGTGATGCATTACGAACACGGATTTTCAATTACATAACTGTCAATAGAACCAAAACTTAAAATAATTCCTGGTATAGTAGGCAAAATGGAACTTACCGGAGGATCTTTTTTTTTACCAGTGGAAACCCCCTCGGGCCTTCACCACACCGGGGTTTGCGGCGGGGCGGTGTGTCGGAATCGAACTGCTCTTGCCGCCGGCCATGGAGCGTACGACGGCCGGCAGCGAGAGATCTCCTCCGATGACTGCAGTGAGGGCCCGACGCTGCGGCGCCCAAGCGGGGCACACCGCCAGCGTGTGCTGGATCGAGTCCTCACTGCAGTCGCAGTGGTGGCAGGCGGGACTCAATTCCCTCCGCGCGACCGAGTGCAGGTACTTCCCGAAGCAACCGTGCCCGGAAAGCACCTGCGTCAGTCGGAAGGAAAGGGTCCCGTGCTGCCGCCCTGCACACTCGTGGATGACCGGCTGGAGAGCCTCCACGGTGACGAAGCCAGCACGTGGAGCCTCCAGCCGCGAAGACCAACGAGCCATCGTGGCTCGACGGGCGGCTTCACGCCACTCGCGTACCTCTTCGGACGGAGGGTGCATGACACTCTCCCCCTNGAGCCTCCAGCCGCGAAGACCAACGAGCCATCGTGGCTCGACGGGCGGCTTCACGCCACTCGCGTACCTCTTCGGACGGAGGGTGCATGACACTCTCCCCCTGGAATTCAGCCACCCGTCGATAAACTTCGGCGAGCACTTCCGCCTCCGAATCCCACGGGGGTGTACCGGCCAAGGCACACGCCGCCTCGGTCGACGCCGTGCGGCATCCGCGTATGGCTCTGACCGCCAATGCCCTCTGAGGCCGCCAGAGGTGCGCCTTATTCTGGGCGGTCAGAGCCGATACCCACACCGGTGCGCCCGTACAGTGCCATCGACCGGACAACCCCCGTGAAGAGGCTTCTCGTTGCGACACTGGCTCCACCCAGATTGGGCAAAAGTCACCCTAGGGCGGAGGCAGTGTCGACCAGCTTGGGAGCAAGTTGTCGGAAGTGCTCGTCGAAGAGCCACCTACCGTCGAGGATACGGCCCAGATACTTCATCTGGGCCCGAACCAGTACGAGGACCGAGTTGACCACTATAGAGGCACCGGGGGCGGCCCGCGACAAGGCCCATGAAACAACAGGGCCTCCGTCTTGTCCAGGGCCACCCGCAAGCCCAGCGCCTGGATGCGCCCTACTACCAGAGAAACTCCCCTGGTGGCCAGGCACGCCGCCTCCTGGAAGTTCGCCCCCCGGGCTGTAACCAACGTGTCATCGGCGTAACAGATTAAGCCCAGCCCGGAGGGGAGACGTTCTTGAAGGACCCCGTAGCTAAACCCAAATATAAATAAAAATGCCAGATTAATATCATAATCATCATCATCACCAGCTTATCGCAGTCCACTGCTGGTCAAAGGCTGCTCCAATTGCACGCCACATAGTTCGTTCCTTGGCTTCTCGCATTCAGCTCCTGCCAGCCCTCTTGCGCAAATCACCACTCCACCTAGCCCGTGGGCGTCCTACACTACGTTTACCGAGACGCGGTCTCCACTCAAGAACTCGTTTACTCCAACGGTTATCGGTTCTACAGTAAATATGGCCAGCCCATTGCCACTTCAGCTTCCTAATACTGTGGGCTATGTCGATGACCTTACTCCTTTGCTGAATCACCACGTTTCTTATGCGATCCCTTAGAGTTACGCCGAGCATAGCCCTCACCAACGCACGCTGAGCGACTTTAAACTTATGAACCAGCCGTACCGTTTCGGCTTTGTATGTCATTACAGGTAGAATGCACGCATTGAAGACTTTCGTCTTTATGCACAGTGGGATCGATGATGAGAAGACCCAACGAAACTTCTTAAACGCTGCCCGACCCAGCTGGATTCTCCAGTTCCTCGTCCTTAAAGTTGTTTATACCTAACTGCAAAGTCTGCCCGAGGTATACATATTTTTGTACAACTTCGAGAACGGCGCCATATACCGCAATCGATTCCGGTAGTACATGCTCATTGAACACGACCTTGGTCTTGTCCAACTTCACCCGTACGCCGATACGAACAGAAGGTTAATACCGTCATGATATAAATGGTTTGGGTGCAACATTAATTTAATTTCTAAAGTTAATCTTTTTATGTTATAAAGGGCATACAAGCACATAGGTCATGTCATAAGACATATATGCGTTACCATCCTTTGTCTCTCCCCCCACCCCCTTTAATAAGAAGTAAGAAGGAAGTTGGACCTCACACACTCGGTGTAAAGAATGGCTCTTTCATGGTTATTATTAAGGGCATGTTCCCTTAGATAGTAATAAATATTTAGAAACCTGAAACACAGAGTCATATAACCTCAAAATAGACAGTGCTTGTACTATGAGAGTTAGATTGATTGGTAATACATATACTTACTAATTGCACAGCAATAACATATGCTATAGAGGCTGTCAATGTAGTGTGAACTTATTTATTTGTAAAATAGTCCGTCAGTCAGAAAATATTTTTACTAACAAAGTATGTTACAATCAATGTAATGTGTTTTGAGTTTTCACTGCATTTTTATCAAGACTAGCTGCAATGTTGATAAACTTACATGAGGAATAATATGTGGTGGAAAAACGGGACTAACTCCTTTCTTCCACCAACCACCAACGAAGACTTCAAAAATTTAAGAGAAACCGTCACAAATAATAACTAGACTCAGAACTACAATTAGTGAATCACACAAAGAGTGGTCCCATATGAGGTTTGAACTACCACTACACTCAGTATAATCATATCGTATAAATATTATCATGTACTTGCTTAAGGCTTTTCTTTATCAATAATTTGGATAATGAATAAAATACATTTTACATTTTGAAGTGAAAATGACAATTAAATAATAAACAACCAATTTCAAAAAACAATATTTTATTAAATAAATTACCTTAAATTTTAGAATTATAAAGATCATGTTTGTAACTTAACTTCTTATAATATATCTTGCACCAGCTACGATACCTGCCCAAGTTTCCATTGAAACCTGATTAATAAAACCTGGATCTACCAAAAAGCCATTTAGATTTCTAGCACCTAACATACCTGGCAATTCATAGCAATAAGAGTATGGAATCCCAATAGCCTGGGCATAATCATTTGATGCACCAGAATCCATATAGCGTATGACTGCGACAGAATTCCCAACACGATAATTAGGTTTACTTGCCCACTTAACATTGTCGATAGCTTCAGCCATTCTTACACCAGCCACATTGAGTGTCAAAGCATTTTGAGGAATAGTTCCATTACCATATGCATATAAAATCATACTTCCAAAACTATGCAGATCAATATACATAGCCATACGGTTTCGATATTTGTCTAAAACTTTAGTGACGGCTTGGGTTTCAGGTTCAGAGTTGGGTCCGCGACCGTGGAAGGTATCCTGGCAGGGATTATTGCTGGAATGTGTGCCCCAGTTGAGGTTAAAGTTTCGGTTAAGATCTACGCCGATACATATGTTGGCGATTGTCAAACCAGTGCGACGGTTTTTGCGCCAGAAACGTGCCTGTATAGTGTATGAGTTTTACTTTAAAATGTTAACATATGTTTAAAAAAAGTATGCTAAATTTATTTAGACTATTATTTTCATTAGATAGTTGGAAGAAATCTTACATTTGTACGAGACCATTCATATCCATCAGGGTTGGCGACAGGCATGATGATCCAATCAATGTTATTCAGTACATCAGATTCTGTCACATCTACCACTAACTTATGAATAGCGTAAAGGGATGGTGGCAGAGTTACCCACTCCCGGGCGTGCAGAAGAGATTGCACCATAATGATAGGTTTACGTAAATCCTGAAAAAGAAAATTGAAATTCTTTACTGACTTAAAGGGGTAAAATTATATGAATAAAAATCTAACGCATATATTCATCAATACAGATTGACAATACATAGACCATGAGAAGAAGATTTAAAATGATATCATATGGTTCTAATAAACATAGGAACTGCCGAAGAGAACGGTATTCGGATAATGCTCGTTTGATATGCAGCAGATTAGATCATATACATAAAAAATTGTTTGCTTTACCCTTAGCTATTTTATTTTATTTAAGATATAAAAACGGTTAGTATAATCGAACAAATCCAAAAGCGTTTAATACAAATAAATTACCTGAAAAGCGGTAGTTGAAATTTCCAGGTACTGTATTGGTCGCCCCTGAAAACTGTTACCTCCATCGACTAATCTGGCCACACGCGGAAATCTTCTGGCTATATCTGCTAAGTAAGCAGTAACCTGCAAAAATTAGGACCTTTTAGAAATAAGAACATTTTATAAATATGCAAACATTTACGATGACCTTTAATGATGTAACGCTTTCAAAGCTTAAATTACAAAAAAATCTTTTATATTTACGATTATACGCTAAGTTTCTGAATCTATTTAGGCTGATACCTGATCAAAGCTGTATATTTCATTTACTGCACGACGTGAAGTGGTCTGATTTTGGCTTGCGGCTGCTGCTGCTAGATATTGATCTTCCAGCTCCAACAGTCTAAAAAAGTAAAAAATATATTATAAAATATAATGTACAAATCTTGAAATGATAAATAAGATGGCATTATGAAGAGCCGAAATACAATACATATAAGTAAGACTCCGAAGAACTCTATATAAAACATACAAGTTCGTACAAAAATAGTATGGGATAAAAATAATTACTGAGTTATTATTGGAATCCCATCAACAATTTTAGTATTGAACTAACACATTTAAGAAAATAAATTGAAACATACGTGTTTTGATATAACTTACTCTCTGATGTTCTCTATTGCAGCTTTGTATTGTATTCTAGCTTTCTTAAGAGCATTTTCAAAGGGCTCTTTTTGAGGTCCTGGTACAAAAATTTGTCCAGGATTAACCAGGTTTGGATAAGACCAGATATCTAAAGCTAACTGGTTAACGACATCATTTAGCGATGAAATATCCTTCAAATCATTTGGATATACTTCGTAAACGACATATCTGAAAGGAAATCAAAAAATACTGAAGTAAAAATTGGGATTTATCTTTTGTATTGAAAAAGTAGAAGTAAAAATCAATTTTAACATTAATAGTAATTAAGTCACACTAAATCAACAGTTACTAAAAGTCCACTAGAGTCCAACAAAGGAACCTCCCTACAAAGAAAGAAACCTTTGGCTTACTATACCATTCTCACAAAAGAGGTTGGTATAATAAATATCTAATCTTGTTTTAAAAACTGTTTTATTTTAATATTTTTCTGGAATATTTATTAATATTTAATCTATGAATACATTATGTTTATCATCATTTATTGAAAAAAAACTGTACTCATATAAAGGGGTTTTAAAACTTACAATGTCACGGATGATGAGAAGAATGAAAATAAGCTAACAGGTATAAAAAAGATAGCATAGTACAGTCCAATAATAATAAAATCCAATAGAAAATCCATTCTAAGTTATGGTAACCAAAAAATTATAATAAAAGAAATTCTATGGAGAAAACTGTTCCTGTTTCCAGGTTCGTTTAATTACAGCACATTAACTCTTAAAAACACCCACACTTTGTAAAAGTTACGCTGAACATTTATTATATTATAATTCATTACTTATTTATAGTTTATATATTTATTTAGTATTTAAAACAGACCTATGTCAATAATAAACCACATGTATTAAATAAAAATCGTACCCATCATAAAGTTCGTGTTTAGCAGACACCACGCATAGAAAAGAAGCAAATAGTACAAGCCACTTCATCGTGGAGTCTTAGCGATCAACTGAGGATAAATTTTTTTCATAAAGTTCATTTATTTATACCTACGTAAAATAGTAAATAGCAACAGATAAGCTTTATCATGTGACGTCGTACTTGTAATGTGATTGAGATAAAGTCAATTATCAATATCAACATAATGACGCAGTTACAGAATAATATCTCATTTGCAAGATGGATATTTTTTAGGGGAATTGTTTTACGACTTTCCGGTACACTACTCGCTCAGAAATCATCTACCATATTTACATAGTGCACATTGTCCATGCGGTAATAGATTAACTGTACAGTGTCACCTGCGCTAATAATCCCGTGGCTCCCAAAAAAGCCGACAGGAAGGGAAATTTGGGGTTCCTATTCAGGAGGGGGCTATCTGCAAGCTGCTGAGGGATTTCTTCGCTAGAGTACACTTGGTTTCACAACTACTTATATCTGAGTCGATTCGAGTCCAATATAACCAGTCGAATTCGGTATCCGGGGTACTGCACAGAAAAAAAAAGGTGTTTAGAGATCACGTTTACAATGGCTTTTCCCTGCAAATTTTCAAAAAGTCAGTGCTTTAATATATACTGACAACTAGCCCAATCTTCAAATTCAGTTTACCCCCAGGGTTGCGGAGGTCATCCGACAAAGAACCAGGTCGACGTAGCCCACAGGATTAGCAAGCTGAAGTGGCAGTTGGCTGGCAACGTTTACCTAAGAACCGATAACGGTTGGGGTAAACGAGTTCTTGAGTGGAGACCGCGTCTCGGCAAGCGTAGCATAGGACGTCCACAGGCCAGGTGGGAGGTTGATTTGCACCAGACGGCTGCAGGAGCTGACGGAGGACAGAGTGACGTGAAATTGGAGAGAGGCCTATGTCCAGCAGTGGACTGCGATAGGCTCATTTGATTATGATGATGATGATGTAGCGGAGGTCCGATACACTGGTATCCAACCTCCGCAACCATGAGCGTGGCTCTGTTTAAAAACGGATATTCAAGTAAAACCGGTTGAACTAATAGCCGACCCCACAATTTGGGAATAATAAAGGCTTGGAAGATGACGATTAGCTTCTGTCTACTGCAGGACATAGGATTCTCTCAATGCATGCCACAGAACCCGGTTCGCTGCTTTTTTGCTTGCACAAAAAATGTGATTTCAATCAATTGTTTTAAATAATTTAATGATTTGATATTCTATAATTCTAATATTTTTCTAAATCATTATCATTTTGTTCATTAAATTATAGTTATCATCATGAATTAGTACCAGTTATCGTATATTTACTAGTCGTTCACGTCAAACCATAGCGATTTTTTAAATCAACCCGTCTCTTTGCCTTATATTTAATTGAATGAATACTTAAGTCATACGCTTTATTTTAAAAAAAATAAATGGCATAAACATTTTTTATATTATTTTGGGTAATGTAAGTACCGTAAACTTTGTATCCTGTAGGCTTAGCTTCGGCGTAAATGATTTCTTCTAGCACAGGGCCTGATAAGGCATAGCATCGATTTGAGGACCTGAAATCACATGGTCTCTAGGTTATCAGAGAGCAGGGCAATGGAGGTCGGCCATCGGGTAGTTTTTAATGAAAATACCACACCTACGTTCCCGACAACCTTCGGAATTTCTAATCTAAAAACTTAAATACAGCACCTTCCTTGTTCCTGTAGCAATCGATTTCATAGTTGATCGGTATTATTAACCTTCCATATTAGTTTACATTTTTATCATAACATGATTTACTTAAAAAAGATTACAGAAGCCCACTTAAGTCGCTTCAGTAAACAACGTTAACGGATATACTAGCATCAATCACAGATAGCTAAAAATTATCAAGTGTGTAATGAATTACATCCTCGGTTTTATTTGATTATTTTAAAACTATACTATTTTCTTTGAGGAAAATATTTTGGAATCAACATTTCAGAGAGGTGGCAAAACGCTCTCATACCGAACAGTCAAAATCTGGAACTGTAACAAGTGCACGTGACTCCTTTACTAGGTCTTCATAGTGTGGTTCGCCATATTACTTTGCGAATACAGACAATACATTATAGCCCTCCTTCTTAGGTTCTACTCATGCAATGCTCATGCAGGCTTTAATAATAAATACTTAGTTATACAGAAATTGTTCTACAGTTTGCTGGTAACTAACTTTAAATACTTGTTTTTGATTTTTACAATAATGATAAACCATTGGCTAACAAGTGCAAGTTTAAATTAATGTATTAATGTTAAGACTACATCATTTTTTTTTTCGTACGGGGATTAAATTCTTCCAACTGGAGAGCGGGATCGGTGTAGAAAAAAATTTCAACACTTGGAATTATCCCATGGGTTTCGCAAGAGGCAACTAAGGGAGCAAATAAGTAGCCCAACATCACTGCAAAGGAAAATATGAAACAAAACCTATGGAAACCCGTCTCGCCAGTGAATTATACTAGCCCAAAAACAATCACAATCTTTTCTCGCCTATTAAAGGCTGGTGTTGAATTATTTTCTTAAAAATCCATTTATATTATCACCGGTATATGCAATAACGTGGCATCAGGTGCGATGAGTATAAGTAGATTAGTATATCATAACATATGTGAGTGCGTGCTTTGAAGAGGACTATGCTCGGCGTTTCTCTAAGGGATCGCATCAGAAACGAGGTGATCCGACAAAGAACCAGGGTCATCGACATAGCCCACAGGTTAAAAAAAGCTGAAGTGGCAGTGGGCTGGCCACATTTGCCGAAGAACCGATAACCGTTGGGGTAAACGAGTTTTTGAGTAGAGACCGCGTCTTGGTAAACGTAGTGTAGGACGTTCACGGGCCAGTTGGAGTGATGATTTGTGCAAGACGGCTGGCAGGAGCTGGATGCGAGAAACCATAGATCGAAAAAAGTGGCATGAAATTGGAAAGGCCACTAATGGACTGCGATAGGCTGATGATGATGAATATGACACATAAATATACAAATATATACACAGATAATTATTTAATGGCTTAAATGTGATTAGATTTAACGATAATCGAGATCTTAGCCATATTACAACTTTAAGCCCTGCCTTTTTCTAAATACCCTTTCAATTTTATCAGAAGCATTGGAACGGAGATTCTGGCGAAGGCTTTTGTCAAGTCTTTACCAGAGTCAAGGAAAACATCAATGGCAGCTTTGTTCTTGCCTAAAATGTTTGACTGATTTAATGACCTGTTAAAAACAAGACAGTTATTTTTCTCTTTTGAAACTGAATCGATTATGATATTTTAATATATTTATACATATGATCATTATTCTTGATATACATTACAATTATTTTATTTGGTAAATGTCCAATAATTTTAAATACAATGGAGCGTACGATGCTGGGCGTTCTTCCATCTGACAAAATTCGTAATGAAGTTATTTGATAGAGAACTAGAATAATTGACATAGCACGGAGAATCAGTAGGCTGGAGTGGAAATGGCCCGGTCATGTGTCTAGACGAACACGACGGTCACTGCAGCCGAAATATGCTGGAGAGACTGGTAGAGACTGTGATTAGAATGCAGTAATATAGAGTGCCCAGCGAAACGATGGGCCGCGGATTAAAA
Source organism: Hyphantria cunea (assembly GCA_003709505.1). NCBI lineage: Eukaryota > Metazoa > Arthropoda > Insecta > Lepidoptera > Erebidae > Hyphantria > Hyphantria cunea. The sequence continues at coordinate 589,114 of PKRV01000430.1, read as the reverse complement.
GAAAGTGTCTGATTGCGGGTGGATGTGGACTGCCCAAGACCGGGATAGTTAGCACTCCTTTGGTGAGACCTTAGTTTAGCAGTGGACCATAACTCTTTACTAGCTGTTTTTTGTGAGCAGATTAATTTATATGCGGAGATAACTATTTGGAAACTTTTGATAACTGTAATATTAAAAAATATATAATTGTACCTTTATCTAATTATCTTTATCATGGCATTGTAGTAATCAATACCTGATACTTCATCATTTTGCAGGCATAGTTAATCGATCGGATGCTGTGTGTTGACTTGCACATACAGCGCAGAAGCATACTACAGAGTTATCTACCGAATATCAACCGAAACGTCGAGTAACAAACTAAGGAGCACTAATAACCTAATTGCAATTTAAAAATTTGAGAACCGATTAGCGTATCTACAAAACTTTCATGTTGTAAATACGTTAATCGATTGCAATCACCTCACCTGGTCAAAAGATTCTCCCTCTTTGTTGGAGGGGTATGACACCCATTTTCCCACAGATGGAAAAGGAATGTAGAATTTGTTTAGTATAGGCTGAACGTATGGTAACGGATTAAGAATCACCAGTGCCACCCTATTCATCTCGAGTTTATCGTAAGGACAATTAATGATTGTGATTGGTACATTTTAAATTTAAATGTCAACTAGGGATACATTACTAATAGTAGAATAAGAGATCGAAGAATACACTAAGCTCTGAGTATTTTGGAGATTGCTTACAAAACGTGGCAGGGAAAAGCCCATGTTCCACGGTAACAAATAGTAAGTAATATTTCTATATATTTTATTTTGTTTGGGATACCAACAGCACAGTCCGAGGTACTTCGGGGCTTCAGGGATTTCCGTCCTAGGGTGCACCTAGTTCCCCGGCTCCTAGTAACCGCGGTTTGATCATGGTGCGGATTTAGTCAGTACGAGTCCGATATGCCACAGGAGGTGGTATCCGATGGGATTTCCGCAAGGGAAAAAAAAGGGCACAAACTGTGTAGCAAAAACTCACTGCGAGAAACAAGAGAATTTGAAACAAACCCTTTTTTTTACGTGTGGAATCCCCCTCGGGCCTTCACCCCACCGGGGTTTGCGGCAGGGCGGTGTGTCGGAATCGAACCGACTAAAACCACACGGTGTGCCACTCTGCGCCTGAGACGGGAGAGATCCGGGAACCGTTCTCTTACGCCATCCGGACCCATATTTGAAACAAACCCTTTTTTTTTGCTGGAATGCTGGAAAGACGGGTTGGTATTTGAAACAAACCCTATACCAACCCGTCTTTCCAGCATGCTATGGTAGAGCAAGACTTCATTTCTAAGAAGACACTTATAGACATATAGACCTTAGATAATGAGAGGCTTATGTTGTTAAAAGTCGTTGATGATGATGGTAATAAAACCACAAAAAAAAGAAAACTTAGCCTAAGGGAATGACACGCTACTGAGATTGCGTCAAAATGCGCTAAATCAATAAAGCTTAGTGTCTAGAGCACCTACGTTACAATTCAGTTGCATTTCAGTCTGCTAGCAAATTTTTAAAAGTACTATAATATAATAAGAAATACTCTTTCTAAAATAAAAATATTTGAGTTAAATAAAATCTTCTAATATTTTGAAAATCGCTTTGTGAATATGTAGTGAGGCGGAATTGCAATGTAAAAATGTTCAGGAACTTGACTTTAATTAAGCTGGTATTATACTTCTATTAATATATCTCGCAAGTGGATGGTCTATTAATGGAAAAAAGATATAATATTACTTTTTTTACATAAATTGATACAAAGGTTGCACACGGTAGACGTTGATGCTAACTCTCTATGTCTTTTCTAACTCTTTTTTTCTTCTAAAATTGGTTCTAAGTCCTTGAGCCATACTATGTATATAATTGCTATGACATTAGCAAAACGATTACCAAAATGCTATTTTGTCTTTTGTATATTTTTCGATAACATCAATATTAAATGTGACATATCTAATGTTAGTGAATCTTTGACATTCAGAACATAATTTTGATAAAATAAAAATGTTTTAAGTGATTACTTTTGTTCTCTAAACGAAACTAGAACTCACTAATTTTGTCAAATTAAATTTGTCAAAATTACTTTTTAGAATTAAAATTGAATAATGGAATTATCGACATTACATTAAGAAAGTAATAATTCGTTCAAATGCTCAGTTACATCTATATCCCACCTTCTCGATCTCCCGATGGCTACAAACGCATTTTCTCCAAAATTCATGAGATTCAAATAGGCACTTTATATTCTATCTATCTATTCTGTCTATCTATTATATCTTTCGATTTTAGTCGCCAACTCCAATTGCAGCCTATCCTTCATAGAGATGAAACTGGCAAGAAACTCCAAACGTCCAGTCTGGACATTCCTGAAGACGAACATAACGAATGACACAACCGAACTTGAAAAATGCTAGTAATTTGTGCTGTTTTAAACGGATAGAAAATTTTTTACCGAGGATTTTGAGAAATGTCTGAATCTTTTTACCTAGTTTTAAGTAAAACTTTACAGTTTTTCTCTTTTTATAAAACACGTGTTGTTATAACTCAAATAATAAAGAATATCTATCGGGTCTTTATTTATCGAAACTCAAAGGAATCCGGTATATACCAATAAACTTTGACGGCACGGTTGGCCTGATGGCTTAAGCGATCTCCACGCCGCTTTTTTTTACGCTAAGTGCTGTGGATTCAAATCCTATAAGGGACAACACTTTGTGTAATCCATAAATTGTTGTTCTAAGTCTGAGTTATAAGTATATATATATATATAAATAATCACAATTGCTATTTAAAAAAATGACTTCAAGAACTGGACCACAAAGATAAATAGAATGTGAAGGCATGTGAAGTAATTCGAGATTTTGAGTGAGAGTTTTAGGTACTATAGTTGACGATAGAACTATTGGAACTATGTGTACTGTGTTAACTTTCCAATTGGTTTTAAGTTGCCAGGTCTTGGTACTTGTTGAGTTTTTCTGAAATAGTGGACTGAGGACTCTCTGTTCAAGATTGCTATGTCTATGATGTAAATAACTTTTGTGACTTTGTTGTGAATTGTTATACCTGGAGGGTTGTAATTAATAGAATTGTCTGTTAAAATTGCTCTGTTCCAATAATTTTATAAGCTGTATTTTCTAGTATTGTGGCCGGTTCATACTTATAGTATGAAATCTTTTGAATGATGAAGTCATGATTATGTGCTAAATGTTGGTGAACTACTTATTTGTAGCTGCTTGGTCATGTCAGCGTTGCAGTCAGTTTGTGTTACAGCTTTACAGGTTTCGGTTACATATTGTATAATATCTGGAGCGGAATTATAATGTCTGTATATATCGTTTATCAAATTTGGATCCCTAATGATAAATTTCTTATAATTCCTAGTTATCACTGCCTGGTCTTGAATTGCAAGCATAAATCCTTCCGTTTCTGGGGACAGTTCACCTTTTTTAAGCCATTAGTTAGAATTTTCTAGTTCTACGTAATCTTGGCTAAGGTCGGTTCGGTGTCTTTCATGGAGGGATTTACCAGCTCACTTTGCTATTTTCTGTAGTTAGAGTTTAATTATATTGGGTATGCCATCTTGTAAATTGCAAGGTATAAGTTTATTATTAATGTCAGTGATTTGTTTACGGAGTAGGGTGTCAGTGATTTGGTATAGAAGTAATTTCTGAGTATCGTAATTTGTTTATTATGTAAATTGTGAATGTCTATTAGACCTCTTTCTCCTTCATTGCGTGGTAGCGTAAGTCTTTCTATTGACGATTTTGGATGATATTGCCGGTCTTTAGACATATATGTGTAATTATTCGTTGCAAGTTCTTAAGATCTGTTTGCCGCCAGTTGAATATACCAAATGAGTACTTTTGTATATTTCTTTTTACAAAAATGCATCTCATCCTCAATCCACCAGACAGATCCTGTGAGGGCTTCACAAACGTTCATGAAACGGACACAAAAACTACACACACTCGCAAGAGCAATATGTGAACGTATCGTACCCACAATACTCAAATTAGAAGTCAACAGTTTAATTCTAGGAGTATTGTTGTTCAGTAGATGCAGGAAAAATTATAGTGCGCAGTAGAAATGTATCCGACGGAACTGGGAGAGATCAGGCGCTGGACCAACGGCTTTACGTGCTCTCCGAGACACAGAATAATGATTACGTAGTTCAATGAATACCCATTATCAGATGCAGACATTCACGTAACAGAATTGTATCTTTTCACGGTGTGAATAAAATTACATACCATTATTGATTTCACGTGATAATTTTATCATAATCATGATGATTGTGTTGGTATTACTAGGCTTGTTTTATAATGTTATTATTTACTTGCTAATTGATCGAGCTCAAAAGAAAGAAAAACATACAATTGAGAAATATGAATATAGGCTGGCAAACAATCACATCACACATAACATCAATAGTTTTTATAGGACACTACTGGACGAAGACCTCTTCTCGGAAAGGAGGTTATAAATTCATAAATAAAAATCAACGAAGTTCACGCATTCTTCATTTTCTATCGCGTTTGTACTTAAAATACCAAATCCAAACTAAATAAGTTTTTACTATGTGGAAGATCTTCATAGATGTCCTTCGCTTATTGAAGGAGAGTTGAATAATCATCTTTATATAACCAAATAAACTGACAGACTGACTCACTGGCTGATCGACCAACGCAAAATTGAAATCATCGTCTAGAATCTTGAAATTTTACACGAATATTCCTTAGGCGACACAGAAGGGCTAGGGTTAGGACTACGAAATCATTTTTAAAAACTTCATTGCTAAAAGTACAGAATGTAAATACCTTTCTGTTGGCAGTACCATTTAAAATCAAAAAGCCGTTTAGGTTATTGCATTGACACTAATCAAGCAAGTAGTAGAAGGAATACCGCTTTCACTATGATAACAGTTTAAAAGATTCACAAAGAAATATTGCACCCGTACGAAGCCGGAGTTGTTAGTTAATTTTGACGTAAAAGTACACTTTTATAATATCCATTAATTGTAATTCTCAAAATAATAACAAAAAAGGGAAAGTCCAAAATCAGATAAAGTGACACATGATAAAATATTATCATAATTATGTTATTAATGAATTGCGACAGATATTTCATAGCCGGTTATTATCTGTAGTTTATAGGCACAATCATAAATATTTATAATTACGTTAGATGAGTAATGTAAATAAATAAGAATTTTTTAATATGAATAATGGATAATATTTGTACGACACTGTTAAATTCAACGATCTGCATTCGGAGAGCTATTTCGGGCATCTAATACTCATCACCAAATTGTTTCCAACTATCACAATAAAATCTATATTGACTGCTGGGATATATAAATACACACATTTAATACTTATATGAACAAAACCCAAACTCCGAAATAAACATTTGCAAACCATGTAAATATCCGTCCAACTTAGGATTTCAACTCAAACTAGAAAATTTTTGTTTTAAAAATGATATCATTCTTACCCAAAAGTAGTCAAAACCTGTATAAATCATATACATAGTTCCACGGAATACCCAGATACGAGACAAATGATCAAGTTCATTACACAATAATTTGAATGTCAATCCAACGTTCTGCTTCTATGATAACAGTCAAAACCACCAGGCCAACAGACATGATAATATTGAAATATTTGTTTTTAACGAAAATCGTTTTTATAATGTATCCGGAGAGCATAGACTACGATGATTTATACACAAAAAGTTAAACTAATATCGTTGTTTAGTAATATGTGTGACGTGTACTTAAAATAGACGATAAATATGAGATAGAGTTATGCTGACCAATTCCCAATTAATTTATTTATTAACTTCATGCACAAAATGTATGTATCCAACATCGCAAGCAGCAGCAGCACGCTGATGTGGAACTGGGCCGGTTATATCTTATTTTTCTTGTCTAGATTGGAGAACGATGGACCGACGATTTAAAGAAACTGACTGACAGAAGATAGATGCGGACCGTCCTTCTCCGGTATAGTTGCCGTTCCTTGAAGGAGACCATCGTTCAGAGGTGGATTGAGGATTGGTTGATTTAAATTTGAGAATCAGGGTGAATGTAGACTTAAGGTCAGGTTACCTCACTCACTCGCTGAAAAGCAAGAAAGAAGTGATTTAACGGCGATTTTCTCTGCGGCGGCAGAATGAGCTTATTCATTGTAATTTACGTGTCCAAGGTCCCAGTCGCCCACTCACACAGTCCCAGACTACTGCTGCATTGCTTTTTGAGTTTATATTAGACCACCAATCCTAAAAATTTCATCTTTCCTAAAATGACGTAAGTCTCGGGTGACTGGGATCTTACTCTATAAAGTACGTGATCTGATATTTTTTAGGGATCTGATAGAAGTAATTTTTGTGATGGTAAAATTATAACTTCTCACAGAAGACCAACTTAAAATGACAGCATTTGTGCTGTTTTATTTATTTGGCGACCGAGACCGAAGGCCAAATGATGCAGAAACATCTCAATAGGCCGCCATAATGTGGACCACTTTACTGAATTGTTGCATGCTCTGCATTCGCGATGAGTATGGTGGCCACTAATCTTAAGTTCTCTCATGCTTTCCATCATGCAGAGTAAAGAAGCTTTGGCAGGCTCACTTTTAAAAAGAAATGCGAGCAGCATTTACAAACCAACATTTTATGCACATGTCGAGGCTCATAAAAGGTTTTCCTATCTATTCGAAATCACTCACGTTGTATCATGTTGTAATAATACATTATCAACGTGCGGATTTGCTTACGTTCTTTTGATAACATTATACACAATTAAATACAATCCAAACAAAAATCATATTGTCGTATAACATTTTAAAACTAAAAAATTAATTAGTTGATCAAAAACTTTAGATTATCATTAATTAGATAATCCTCTTTGATTGATTATATAGTCTAGTCTTTAAATAATCATCAACGTGATTATTAACCTATAGTAAGAATTATTTAAGGCCTGATTTGAGTCCTGGCCTCAGTTGCGGGCTAGATTGCCACAATGAAGTCGTTTTTACTATTTTGTTTGTCCTTGTATGTGGTGGCTGCCAAACATGAAATTTATGATGGGTAAGCGTTTTTAATCTTTAAATTAACTTAAAATCGTGTAAAATTATGTGTCAACATTCACCTGATCATTAACATATGTAAATGGAAGTTGATAATAATTTGCCGTTTGCCTATTAGTCAAATGTGAACAATAAACAGGGAAACAGTGAGAATATAATTAAGGATATAGCAAAAATTAACGACATCTAAAAGCAATATATATCAATAGCATTAAATGTAAAAAAAATCTAAATGAGGCGTATTAGTAGAAGAGCCAAGCTGTTTTCAGCACAAACTGAGCTTTTCGATCAGAGCTGTACTATCCTCTCACAGAAGACCATACTAAAATGACAACAATTGTGCTGTCGTGTTTCGTTGATGTGTGCTAGAATGGAGATATAATGATGCAAAAGCACCTCAATAGGCCGGCACAATATAGGTCTCATACTCACCACGCTGCTTGTTGTATTGTCGGCATATACAATAAGTATGGTGAACACTATTCTTGGATTCTGCTCATTCATATAAGACATAGTAGAGTTACTTATGCAGGCCCATAAAAAAAACGTTTCACCACATAACTCTACCACAATTTCATTCAACTCCTTACTTCCTTAACTCCTTTCGAGACATCAGGATTTTGGATCTCATCATCTTCTTTTAGCCTTTATAAGTCTACCAGTCCAACCGGTTTTTCAGTTTTTTCCCCGGAGTGGCTGCAACCCCGAATTTGACAATTCAACTAGTTGTCAAGATATTTAAAGGTACTAACTTCCCTAAAACGACTGAAACACCGCCGAACTTCCGTAATACAAGCTGTTATTTACAATGAAATCTTATAAGAAAAACCCAACAACACTTCACTCCACACACACGGGGATCGAAATCGAGATCTCTTGAACGGCAATCATATACGCTAACCGCTAGAACCGACGAGGCAACTTCAGGATTTGCGATCTAAGTTCGAGTATCGAGTCATATTGCATGTCAAAATCGGTACAGTTTTTATAAAAGAGTTCATCTCACTACATATTCTGTTCTTTGGTGATTTAACTGCTACAGTCATTTTTCAGGGCGGAAAATGATATTGTTCTGTTACAGGACGTCTAGGTATTTTATGAGGCACAGCTATTCAGGCGCGTGAGACAAGTGCTTTATGATCATGTCTATTATTTTCCAGTTTACATAAATTAACCTAGATCGTGTATCCGTCTTTCACATAGAGGGTTCATTTTGTAATAATTGTAACATGGATCGTAGGGACTTCGGGGAGATTTAGTATTTGTTGTAAATGCAATGTGTTCAGTAAACGCTTTCATGCAAAAAGACAAATACATTGTTCAATGTAATTTTAGTTCTTACTTGCTTGAATCCCTTACTGTTTTTTTCTTTCTTTCGATTTCTTTAATAGTGTACCTACTTAAAAAGCTCCAATCAAAACTATAAATGACCATTAATTGCTTTTTTTTTAAGATATGTGGTTTACCAAGCATACCCAAACAGCGTCGAGCAAATTGAACTACTTAATGACGTAGCTAACCAATTGGGAGTAGATATATGGTCCTTCGCTAACTTAGTCAATCCTGGAGAATTATTCGTGTCTGAAGCTCAAAAGTTACCCTTCGAAAATGCTTTGAAGTCTGTTGGAATATCATACAAGGTTACCAATGAGAACATCAGAGAGTAAGTTACTTTTAACTATTATATTCAAATTTAATAAAATATGATTTTTATTACGCATTTACTCTGAATTATATTCATTGCTTTAAGTAATATATATTTTATCATATTTAAGTAATATATATAATCTAATATCTTTTTTTAAGATCGCTGGAATTGGAAGATAAAAAATTAGCTGCTGCTGCCGCTTCATCGAGAAGTAATAATTCATCTCGTCTGTCACTAAATGAAGTATATACTTTGAACCAGGTAAATATTGTGCTATTATCCTACTATAGCCCAGTTGCACTCGGTGATTAGAAACAATTTTTTTTACCGTGGGAGAGCCACGCTTCGGCATGCATGGGCCGGTTCGACCGGAGTGATACCACGGCCTCACAGAAAACCGGTGTAAAACAGCGCCTGCGCTGTGTTTTCACCGAGTGAGCGAGGATATCGGAGGCCCATAATCCAACCCTTCCCTCATCCCCCAAGCCCGGGAACGCACTTGTGACACCTATGGTGTTACGGGTGTCTATGGGCGGCGGTAATCGTTTACCATCAGGCGACACGTCTGCTCGTTTGCCCCCTATTCCATAAAAAAAAAACACCGAGGGTAAGCAATGTTACCATGAGCGTCTCCGTGATTCGTTAAGCAGTCGGTCCCGGTTGTTATCATACGATAGCAGTCGTGAAGTTTAGTTGGAGGCCTTCGGGCGGCTTAAAAACTTCCAACGGCAAGATACCTAGCCACAACGTAATCTTGCCAGTCCCCAACCCGCACTTGGCCAGCGTAGGGACATATGGCCTTAACCCTCTCCTAAGAGGAGACCCGAGCCCAGCAGTGGGACATTATGGGTTGTTGATGATCCTACTACTATCAAAGTTCTAACTACTAATGGCTTAAAAATTATGATTTTGTATTTTGGCTCTATAGAATTGCATGGGATATTCAAAACTTTGAGGTTTGGCTATAAATTACCTAATGTATTTCACTTATGTATGAGAAGATTCCTTTTATGATATAATCTCTATGTTGATTTTATTAAGATGTCCAATTGTATCATGACAATATCTATCCTGTTTCTAATTGCAGGTTGACGAATACCTGGCAGATATAGCCAGGAGGTTCCCTGGGATCACCAGGCTTGTTAACGGAGGAAACAGTGTCGAAGGTCGCACTATTCAGTACCTGGAAATTTCCACAACAGGCATCCAGGTAAGTCATTTTATAACTCATCAAAATAATGTACTCTTCAGAAAAATTTGCAAAACCAGAGAACATTTTTTGGAGGTATCGAATACCTAAATATCTCTCGTCCGGAAAGTCATCAAAAGATTTTTCCTGTTTTTTCAGAATACACGCAAACCCGTCATAGTGTTGCAAGCTCTCCTGCACGCCCGTGAGTGGGTCACTCTGCCACCAGCTCTTTATGCTATTCACAAGTTAGTGGTAGATGTGACAGAATCTGATATACTGAATAACTTTGACTGGATCATTTTACCTGTTGCCAACCCTGATGGATATGCTTGGTCACACTCAAATGTAAGTAGATTTATGGCATATTACAATAAATAAATGACAAAACAGAAAAAAAGAAAGTAACGAACCATACTGGTACAAATTTTTGTTTTAATAATATTACTATAATTAAAATTGTACTTGAATAAAAACGAATAACACTGAAAATTAATTAATATTTTATTTTCAGGCACGATTCTGGCGCAAAAATCGCCGCAGTGGCTTGATGATTGGTAATTTTTGCCAAGGTGTCGATTTGAACAGAAACTTTAACATTAACTGGGGTACAGCATCCAGCAATAACGTGTGCATGGATACATTCCATGGACGTGGACCAAATTCCGAACCTGAAACTCAAGTAGTTGTCAATATTCTAAACAGATTCAGAGGCCGTATAGCAATGTACCTAGATTTGCACAGTTTTGGCAGCATGATTTTATATGGTTGGGGAAATGGAACACTAGCTCCTAATGCGCTATCACTTAACATAGCAGGTGTGAGAATGGCAGAAGCTATCGACGCAGTGAAATGGCCGGAGAAACCTAACTATCGTGTTGGAAACGTTGTTGCTATACTACAGTACCGGGCTTCCGGTTCAGCTGGTGATTTTGCACAAGTAAGTGGTATTCCATTCGCGTTCACTTACGAATTGCCAGGACTTTTAGGAGCTGGTTCAAATAATATAAATAGCTTCTTAGTAGATCCGAGTTTCATTAGGCAAGCAGCAGTGGAAACCTGGGCTGGCATTGTAGCTGGTGCAAGATATGTTTGGAATGTTTTATAAACTTTCAAGACTTATATATCTTCATAGATCCTTATACATTTAAATGTCCTAAATTATTACTAATCTTGGAATATAAAGTTTTCAGTACTGACTTCGTTTTATTTCATATACTGCGATACTGTGTGCAACTGTGAACTGAACAAGCAAGATTACATTTAAAAAATGTAACGTGCTTGTTAGTCTAATTGGTAGTTATCCCTATTTATAAGCCAGAGGTTATACCAATTCATATAATCTCTTAATGGTCATATCATTATGATAAAAAAGAAACTAGAAATTTAGTTAAAGTCCCTAGACTCTGATGTAACGGCAAAACCCCAGGATACACAACATTTCACACCCTCTCATACACTCACACACACCTAATTAATGCCTAGCCTAACTAAACTATTTTTGCTGTTTACAAAATTTTTGTTAACATTAAGATAACTTTTAATTGGACTAATTATATCCGTATTTAAATCTATAACAACATACTTTCCTATCAAAAATGGGGGCGTGTCATCGTTACCCTTTTGTTTTTATCATGTTTTCAGTTCCTAATAAACGATTTTTTTAGTAGTCTGGTTGCCATGGTATAGTTTTTGCTTAGTTTGGGATCAAACAGCCGTGTGTGATATGTTTGAGGATATATTTATTTTATTTTACCTTTATTTCAGCTTGCCGATATAAAATCACAGAGGAAAATGTGATAGAAACTCATGTGAATTATCACAAACAAAACAATATACATTTATTTAATAAAAATAAATATATTTTTAAGATTTCACAAAACAGACGTGATTTTGATAGAATAAAATATAACGACTATGAGACTTCTGACTCACCAGACCAATGTACTAATTCTGAACATTTGATGACGTCGAACATTATTTTCATAAAATGACTTCTTACAACGTTTTTCGGATAACTGTTATCCGAAAAAAATAAGCTTTCCATTTCAATCGATATGATGATTCATACAAAAACAATCAAAATATTAATTTCATTCGTTGTTGAAATAGATGTGTATCTGTCAAAACAATTTTAATTTACAATAATTTACTCACTACTTAAATTAAATGATAAAGTGGAGATACTTCAAGCAAACCAATTTAATTACTCAAATTTTAATAGTCGCAAGACTACCGAAAAAATAGAAACCTTGGCTTTAGGCTTGGCTTGGCTTAAAAACAGTACAGATTATTTAAAAAGAAGTTAACAAAAGTTTTAGAGATCTACAAGTACTCTGATTTGTATGCTATAAGACAATTTACAGTGGGAGTGCCACGCTTTCGGCATAAATGGGCCGGCTCGACCGGAGTGATACCACAGCCTCACACATCGCTGGATCGTAAGCGATTACCACCGCCCAATGACATCTGCAAACACCAGATACGATACGTCTGCTCGTTTGCCAGTGATTCCATAAAAAATTACCTCTTTTCTAAAGAGAGACCTATGTCTAGCAGTGGACTATTAAACGCTGTTGATCTGATAGGGCTACGAGCAGATGTGTCACCGAATGATAAGTGACTACTATCGCCTATATGCACCGGAACCTCAAGAGTCATAGGTGCATTGTCATCTTTTGAGCCTCCTCCCTAGAGTAATTAGGAAGTCCACAACTATGCAGTTTTCCAGAAAATTTCTGCTTCGCACGACAAAACTGTGGAATGAACTACTGTCTGCGGTATTCCTGGACTACTATGACCTTTAAACCTTCAAGAGAAGAGCGTACTCCTTCTTAAAAGGCCGACTACGTATTTGTGACCCGTCTGATTTTTCTGGTGTCCATGGGCGGTGGTAATCGCTTACTATTAAAAAATGCGTCTGCTCGTTTGCCTCTTATACCATTTTTGAGTTCCGCTAACCTCATTCGCTCAATAAAAACATCAAACATCACCGACTTGCCGTCACTGTTCGAATCGGCTCATTTATACTCGAATATAGAATTTGTTATGAGCGTTTAAAATTAGCGTGAGGTATTGTAGGAAAATCTATATATATAAAAATGAATCACCGAAATGTATGTACGCGCAAAAGCAATTCTTTTTTATTATGTGTATGGTACTGTTAGGACAAGGTTTGTATAGCAGAAAATTATGAGAAACCGGAAGGGTTCTATTTACTTAGTTTTACATAGTTTTAGTTATAGTTACTTAGAACTGTAATAGGCTGATGATGATCATGATATTTATGTGAGCAGCGCTTATAAAATATTTTATTTTATGTATATGGCGGGGCGCCTAAAATGTTTTCCAAATCCATACCCAATCGATCGCATTATATTTTATTCGCAACATATTTATCATCAACGTACCGTATTGCTAACGTTCTTAAGGTATGTATATATATTATATACCATAAAATACAATAAAAATAATATTCTCCTGTTACATATTAGTAGGAGAATTTAATTAAGTCACTGAAAGACATCCATCAAATTCTAAAAACTTTAGATTATCATAAATTAGATAATAACTTGATTGATTGTTTAAATACTAATAGAGTAGTATTAAAATAATCAAATAAAGACATTATTTATCTATAGTAAAAATGATTTTAAAGAATAATTTCAGCCCCGGCCTCAGTTGTGAAGTGGTTACGGGCTAGATTACCACAATGAAGTCGTTTTTACTATTATATCTGTCATTATATGTGGTCGCTGCCAAACATGAAATTTACGATGGGTAAGTGTTTTTGGCCTCTCAGTTAATTGAGCGAAAAATGGCAGAAATAGTTTTATTTATTATTTTTTCTTCCTCCAAACCATTTTTTTCCTCAAGGTTGATTAACTTCTGCAAAACTTTAAATTTAACCATTCTGACGTTTTTCTCGTTAATAGTTTAAATTGGATTTCTTTTACAACGTGTACTTAAAAAGCTGCAATTAAACGTATAAATGGCACTAAGTTATTTTGTTTTAGATACGTGGTTTACGAAGCATACCCAAACAGCATCGAGCAAATTGAACTACTTAATGACGTAGCTAACGAAATGGGGATAGACATTTGGTCATTCGCTAACTTAATCAACCCTGGAGAATTTTTCGTGTCTGAAACTCAAAAGGTACCCTTCGAAAATGCTATGAAGTCTGTTGGAATATCATATAAGGTTACCAATGAGAATATCAGAGAGTAAGTAACTTTAACCTGTCATATTCAGATTTAATTAAACATTTTTATTATTTCGCATTTACCCTGACTTAAAATATACATTATTTTAAGTACACTTTTTTTTTGTAATAAGGATGAAAAAAGTGTTGTAGAACTATAATTTTTTTCAAGGATACTGGAATTGGAAGATCAAAAATTAGCTGCTGCTGCCGCTTCATCGAGAAACAACAATTCATCCCGTCTTTCACTTAATGAAATCTATACTTTGAACCAGGTAAAAATTGTGCTATTTTCCTTCAAAGAAAAACATATTTCGAATGAAAAATTTCTAATGAAGTTAGGAGTTTATGGTTTAGATTTATAGGGGTACATGAAATGTTAAAAATTTTGAGGTGTCTCGAAATCAGTAAATGTCGAATGTACTTTTTTAATACATGAGCAGATTCCTTTTATGATATAATATTTTTGTTGATTTTATTAAGGCGTCCAATTGTATCATGTCATAATAAATATACTGTCTTTGTTCACAGGTAAACCAATACCTGGCGGACATAGCAACGAGGTTCCCTTTGGTCACCAGACTTGTTAACGGAGGAAGCAGTGTCGAAGGTCGCACTATACAGTACCTGGAAATTTCCACAACTGGCATCCAGGTAAATTATTTTATGATCTAAATTAAAAAAAACCCGAGTTGCCTTAAAAGCAATTCATAAGAACCACAAAACATATTATGTAGGCAATGAATACCTAAATATAATCTAAAAAGATAAAAAATAATCTTTATTTTCAGAATACACGTAAACCCGTCATTGTGTTGCAAGCTCTTCTGCATGCCCGTGAATGGGTAACTCTGCCACCAGCCCTATATGCCATCCACAAATTAGTGGTAGATGTGACAGAATCTGATGTACTGAATAACTTTGATTGGATCATACTGCCTGTCGTCAACCCTGATGGATATGCTTGGTCACACTCAAATGTAAGTTAATTTCTAGAATATTACGATATAGAGATCAGAAAAACATACAAATTATTTTTATCAAAGCAATGTAATCTAAATTATTAAAGTTTAATTTTTAGGCACGATTCTGGCGAAAAAACCGTCGTAGCGGCTTGATGATTGGTA
This sequence comes from Hyphantria cunea, assembly GCA_003709505.1. Taxonomy (NCBI): domain Eukaryota; kingdom Metazoa; phylum Arthropoda; class Insecta; order Lepidoptera; family Erebidae; genus Hyphantria; species Hyphantria cunea. Next base: position 573,823 of record PKRV01000430.1, on the reverse strand, counting down.
ATTTCTGCCGAGGTGTAGACCTAAACCGAAACTTTAACATTAACTGGGGTACAGCATCAAGCAATAACGTATGCACGGATACATTCCATGGACGAGGACCAAATTCTGAACCTGAAACCCAAGTAGTTGTCAATATTCTAAACAGATTCAGAGGCCGTATAGCAATGTATATAGATTTACATAGTTTTGGCAGCATGATTTTGTTTGGGTGGGGAAATGGAACCCTTGCTCCTAATGCGTTGTCTCTTAATGTGGGAGCTGTGAGGATGGCAGAAGCTATCGACGCAGTGAAATGGCCGGCGAAACCTAACTATCGAGTCGGAAACATTGTTGCTGTACTACAGTACCATGCTTCTGGAGGAGCTAGTGATTTTGCACAAGCAAGTGGCATCCCATTCTCCTACACTTACGAATTGCCAGCACTTTTAGGTGCTGGTTCAAATAATATAAATGGCTTTTTAGTAGACCCGAGCTTCATCAGACAGGCAGCAGTGGAAACTTGGGCCGGCATCGTGGCTGGTGCGAGACATGTTTGGAATGTTTCATAACTATTTAGGAATAAAAATTATATCTCTATTAATATGTTAGGCAAAAACTCTGTATCTGTTTTCATGATAATTATGAGAACGGAAAAGTATGCAATTTAGTGCGGTGAAAGTCTCTACGGAGAAGGAGCGCAGAAAGATCAAAATTATCAAAAAGGAACTAAATTAACGTCGATCTAAGTGCGACTACTTAGCGCCCACCAATATATTTCAATGTCTAAATGATTAATTATGGAATACACATTTTAAAGTACTTTGTTAATGTTTATTTAATGCCTAGATTGTAAGTGCACTCGACAAGCAAGTCACCAACAGAAAATATTATTTTACCCAGCATTCTACTTGCTACTATAAAATTACAATGTATATAAGATTATCATATGCCAGAGAAAAGTAATAAAAATGATTAAAACACAAAATCATGACAACTATAATTTTTATCAATCAATCAATCAACAACCCATAATGTCCCACTGCTGGGTTCGGGTCTCCTCTCAGGAGAGGGTTAAAGCCATACGTCCCCACGCTGGCCAAATGCAGATTGGCGAGACAACGTTGTGGCTACGCAATCTTACCATTGGATGTTTTTAAGCCACCTAAAGGCCTCCAACTAGGCTTCACGACTGTTATCCTACGATAACAACCGGGACGGACTGCTTAGCGTGACCTCCGAGTCACGGAGACGCTCATGGTAACATGCCACCAGCGGTCACCCATCCAGGTACTGACCACGCGTGATTGTTTCCAATCATCGAGTGCAACTGAGCTATGAGCGCCTAATAATTTTTATAGTGGAGCCCAAACACTAAACAGGTTGTCCAAGCTATTGTTAAGATCTCTCAACATAGGTATGGCAAGGAAAATAATTTGGAAAGAACCAATAGGTAGTCAGTTACTTTCAGTGATGCTCGTTGAATTATCGTCTTGAGTCACTTACTAGTATAAAAACTAGTAAGTGTAGAAGCTGCTATACACACAATGTTTCAAAGGCTATTGCGTCGTGGCTGAAATAATTTTGTACGTGGAACTACTATTAGATGACCACGCTGGTACTAGATGACATCTAATTTCTGTACATAGATTGTTGTGACAACTGAACAAATGGATCACAATGTGTTGAGAATTGCCATCCATTCATAGACTGTCCTGGCTAGGGTTACTTAACTTAGAAAAGTGTTAATGTACTCATCATCATCTTCCTAGCCTTTCCCAAGATTATTTTGGAGTCGGCTACTGGTTTTACCTGACATATCTACTCCCAAGGTTCTCCACAACATCCGACCCTGTTATAGCCGCATTCAAAGGCTTTCCATGACCATCTTGTGGGGCCTACCAATATTGGATTAATAGTATACTGCTGAATGCCCACTAAAACACTTGGTATACGGGTTGGTATAGGATTTGCTTCTAGTTGTTGCTGGACGAGGCGGGCAAGTGTTTCGGGAGGGTGCTCTCTGACCGCATCGTCCGGCACCTCAGCGAGGTGGACCCCGACCTGTCGGACGCCCAATTCGGGTTCCGAGAAGGGCGTTCGACGGTCGATGCCGTGATGCGTCTGAGGGCCGTGACCGAGGAGGTGGTGAGCTGTGGCGGCGTGGTGTTGGCGGTGTCGTTAGACATCGCCAACGTCTTTAATAGTCTGCCATTCATCTGCATCAGGGAAGCACTCCGCTACCACGGGGTGCCAGAGTACCTAAGGCGGCTGGTGGCAGACTATCTGGAGGAGCGTACCGTCGTATAAGAGGACCGAAAGGGCGCCTTGAGACGGCGACCCATGGTCGTGCGGCGTTTCGCAGGGGTCTGTCCTTGGACCACTCCTGTGGAGCGTGGGGTACGACTGGGTCCTTACAGAGCGTCTCCCCCCCGGGCTGGGCGTAATCTGTTACGCCAATGACACGTTGGTCACAGCTCAGGGGGCGAACTTCCAGGAGGCGACGTGCCTGGCCACCAGGTGAGTCTTTCTGGTGGTCGAGCGCATCGAGGCGTTGGGCTTGTGGGTGGCCCTGGACAAGGCGGAGGCCCTGCTGTTCCATGGGCCCTGTCGTAGGCCGCCTCCCGGCGCCTCCATAGTGGTCATATCAAGTTGGTGCAACTTACACGCTGGCGTTCCTCAAGGCGGCATTCTATCTCCCCTCTTAATCTCAATATTTACTAACCTCATTACTCAACAACTTCGGAGTGCGTATCACCTATATACAGACGATCTTCAAGTTTCAGGCGATAATAGTAGGCAGCAAACGAATAATGAGCAGACCCGATAACGCCTAAATCTCACCGATCGTGTTTAATGGTACAGTTATTCCGTTCAGGCCCAAAGTCAAAGATCTGAGCTTACTCATCGATTCGACCTTTGATTGGTGAGCTCAAATTACCTACGTTAGCCAGAAAGTAACTGGAAACCTTCGAACACTTTATCGTCCCAAGAACTTCCTGCCTACTAATATCAAAACTACTCTCATGCAGTCTTTAATTATTCCAATTATTGACTATGGTGATGTATGTTATTACGATCTGAATGCAGATCTCCTCAATAAACTAGACCGCCTTCTTAATAACTGCATTCGATACATCTTTAATCTTCGGAAGTACGACCACATGTCTGCCCTACGTTGCCAATTAAAATTCGCCTGCGTCGCAATCAGCGAGCACTTACTACATTTTTTTCACTTCTTAACTCACCATTTTCACTTTCATATCTTGCTCCATACTTCCATTATCGTTCCTCTAATCACGATAGGAATCTTCGATCAGAAAATTATCTGCTACTTTTATGTCCCTCTCACAACTCTGACTTCGTGAACTTTTGTTCTTTGTCCAAGCGGGACTGTTCTAGAATGCGCTTCCACTCGAAATCGGGATGTCCACAAACCATTTACATTTAAAAAGAAGGTGCATGAGCTCCTTCTTAAGGAAATGGCAGAAACTACTAACCGATACTTGGTATCAATTCAAGTTTTAATTAGTGTACTAATTTAGTTGTGTGTATGTATATTTACATATGTATATATTTGTGTTAGTATTTAAGACATAAGTATCCTATATGTGTTTATTTATGTTTAAGTATTTCTTTCATGCTTTTGTGTACTGTTTGCAGTTAGTTTCATGCGGAAACCTCTGTGCATCACCTACCATACAAGATTTCTACACCACCCTAAGGTTGACTGGAAGAGAATGCCTTGGGCATTAAGTCCGCCATTGTACAAAAGTGCATAAAGTTTTAAATAAATAAATAAATAAATATCGTCCTGCATAGTTTGCACCATTAGTCGATCTCAGTTCAGTGCCACTCTGTACTCTTAATCCGTCATAACACAGAACAGGTGTGAGATAATTCAAGCGTGTATGTATTATTATTTTTTATTTCATTATTAGTATTATTCAGCAAAAACGTTAAAAAAATTCATTCGGCAAATCATAAAGCGAATTTTTTTTACCATTAATTCTAAAAATAGTAATTATCACCCTAGATTACAAAACAATGTTCATCGTTAAACAATACATACCAAATATCATAACCACAATTTCGACTTGAAACTTTCGTTCGGTTTTGGTTTTAACTGTTGTAGTTATAGCTGATCATATTTTAGTAGTGTATTAATTTTTCCTTAACAGTATTTCTTGTTCGGAATAGCAGTGTTATTGTTACCACACAGTGATGCGGTTATAGTGTTAAAATTACATACAAAAGAATATTGGTAATTACTGATCCAACCATCAAAATGATAAACATCTTACCCTTCATTCCTTATTATCTCTGTTTCTTCTGTTCTAAGCTTGGTAAGTTGTTTGTAGTTTTATATTGTATTAAATTCTGCCATTTCATGGCAGTTTAAAAACGTTATTTTATACGTTTTATTTAGCTTCCCTTTTTATTGATTTGCTGGGTCAAATTTAATAATTTGAAATTCACACCTTTAGTTCTGATGATTATAGTATTTAGTACATTCTGTATCTATGTCAATCCAAGATGATCACCCTGGATGTATATTTTTTTCAACTACTTCAATATGGTTATCAAATGAAAGTGCTTGCCTGGTAGAACATTGTACGCTATGTTAAATTTTGTAACCAAATTGGAAACTAAAAACTTGCAGATAAATTTAGGAATAAATGAGTTTCGTGTTAAACGGTTTTAATGGATTTAAGATAGTAATGACGTTGTTCATGTTATAAAAGCAAAAAAAAATTGGTCGGTCTTTTGTTATTGTTTTTTCTTCGGTTGACTTATAAACCAGTCATCACACCACTCTCCTCATCAATCAAGCCCTAGATTGATGAGGAGAGCGGAGATCAGTACCCATTAATCAAACAAAAGTTAAATTGCTATCAAGTCAAACGCTTTGACCTTTTTCATGTAATTTAAATTTTTTTCATTGTCAGAATAATAACTTATTTATAATTATATTTTGAAAACAAAGCACTTACGTGACTGTTATGTACTACACTAACTCAGACATATTCATTATTGTACGAATGGATTATGGCGATAAAGTAATTAAATTGATCGTCAAACCGCACCACGCAGGAAAATGAACCAGAATACCACAATATACCATATACATACACATAGGTATAATAGGTACATACAAAAATAAAACTGTATATAATAAGTATATAATGTTTTGGTTATAATAAATCGACGGTCCCTACGTACATAAAGACATGTCAAAAATCGAGGTTTACAGGAGAGCGTAATATATGTTCAACACACTAGAAATAACTCTATGCACCCTATGAAATACCTATTTTCTATTATATATATATAATATTTTATTAGTTTTAGGAATTATATAATGCTATATATACATATTTCACGCATTGCGCAATAATTTTTTGGAAATATAGGATTTATAATTGTTTTTAAACCGACACGTTAAACATCCTAACATCGTCACTCATGGACATATAAAAAGACAAATACATGTTTATAAATAAAATGATCAGGTTTATATTTTATTAATCAAAGAAGGTTTATAATTCAACATTATTTATTGTTAAGTCATCATTAACATCTTCTTAGATCTAAATAATAGGTACTTGTAGTCTAATTGAAGTAGGAATACTAAAAATCACTGTTGTCTAATATTAGTTATTAACATTTTTTATTTAGGCATGTGCCTCAACCTAATCATCATCATTACATTCGCAAAGGCTCAAACAAACAGTAACGTAATTGGAAGTATTTAATATTCATTACAGTTTTATTAAATATGTGCCTCAGCTTTATTGTGTGGTGACTTCCTCATACGGTGCAACAGATATATACTACTGCGTCATCTACCGAAGATACATTAAACTATGGAGTAACGTAATGTACGAAGATGCTACCAATCCTACATCGGGCAATAGAAGTTCTCGCGCCGGTTAACATATACAAAACTTCCCAACATCAACCGTTGGGCAGTGGCCCGCCAGGCATCGCCTGGTCGGAGGATCCTCTCTTTGCGTTGGAGGGACATGACACCCATTCCTCTATAATTAGATATTAACCTAATGGTTTACTGGTATAATTACCAGTGAAATTGTTTTATCATCACAGCATTGTTCGAGTATGTGCCTTAAATTGGTAATAATTAATAATCATCACAGCTTTATTCAGGCTGATTCATTTCATTACTATTAGATTTTCCTTATTAGAGTATCTATAGTAAAGCAATAAAATAAAATTTATAGAAAAAAGATTGTGTGGTTTTATGAAACCACGGTAAAGTTAAACTTTTTTCTCACATTATAGATATTTAACTAAACATTTTCGGAATAATATTCCATTAAGGGTATAAAAATCGCAAAGCAAATAAATAACAACATTGACATTAAACACTGACAAAAACAAACAAATTAGCGTGGAGCACTGGCACAAATGAGTAATAGTCTATACACTACACGGTCAGCTGATGGAACTATAGACGCCGCCATATTGGCCTCGGCTGCTCTGACGAGTGCCTTTCACTTTATCCCTACTCCGTGGCCGACAGTAACGCGACATGCGATACACAGACCAAAAAATTTGAGACGATGTAATAAAAGTTTCACTTTAAAAAGTAAAGATAAATTTAACAACCTTCTTCTTCATTATTACCCTGTTCTATCTTGCTATGCTTAGGATTATTATAGAAGTCATGATTTTTTTTTTGATAATCATTGTGTCACATATACTAATCAAGTCAATGCCTCTGTGGCGTAGTAGTAGCGAATGCGACTGCTGTGCAAGAGGTCTCGGGTTCGATTCCTGAGTCGGACCAAATGTTTGTATGATCTGCAAATGTTTGTTTCGGAGTTTGGGTGTTTTCTATGTATAATATGTATGTATTTACAAAAAAAAAAGTATATATGTATTAATATCAGTTGTCTAGTACCCATAGTACAAGCTCTGCTTAGTTTGGGACTAGATGGCGTTGTGTGTTAAAATGTCTGAACATATTTATTATTATTATTATTATTTACTTTATATTTCTTTTCAGTAATAGGAATAGGATTATTGTACGTATTTTCTAGAAGTTTTGTTCCTTTTTCTCTATTCTTTAATCAATTCCAAATTATTGATTGATTATAGATTATTGAAAAAAAAAAGAATTTGTACTTAAATTATGTCATGTCTGGATTTTTAGATGCATCCTTACTTATCATATCTTACTCCAAAAAGAAAAATTCTGAACCTGTATCTTTTATTCACTTTTACTTTAAGTATGTAGCAAAGCTTTGAAATCCAAGACTAAGCCTTGATTTAATTCTACCACAGTGTAAGGTTAAGCCTATACTGTTTGGCCAAGTGTAGCAGTATGTACCATTCATCTGGAGTGTAAATAATTTTATTTATTGCTGTTTGTTCTATTAATGCGTGAATTTTATTGGAACTAAGCCAATATGCGTGATGGCTTTAAACTCGCCAAGTAAGAAGATCTCTGTGGAAGGGATCTGCTGCAGCACGAAGTTTGTAGCCATCTGGATGTACTCAATGAGTCGGTCAGCTTCGGCATCACCGTTATGGGACCTAATAATGCACGCATAGATGCGGGGATGGTCGTCGCTGTCTTTACGGAGCCATAAGATGGAGAGGTCCCTATCTTCACGACCAGCGCAGCATGGTAGGGTGTGCCATGGTAATACTACTCTTATCCCGAGCACGAATGAGCGCTATCACGGCCCCCTCCCCACCCCCAGAATACGAGGGGCTGCCCCTCGTATTCTAGAGGATATTGAAAACTGTTTTCAAAGTCAACACTTTACAATATAGTTTTAAAGTTGTTTCAGATTCCGATAATAGAATTACAATAAATCGTCATGAAATGATCGACTTCTTTTATGATAGGATTGTAAATAAACCTTACCAATACGTAGAAAAATGGTACGAGGTATTCCCGGAGCACAAAAAAAATGAAATCCTTATCGACTGGGAAAACTCAAGGATATCAAGGTATATATCAAATAACTGATTATTAAAAGTGTTGATTGAAGGTAATAACTAGCTGAGCCCCGGAGTGTTACCCTCGGTACAACAACAACCGCGGATAATGCCACAGGGTAAAGCTAGTTTAAAACAAGCAGCCTAAGTTACTCCTTATATCATCAGCTAGCCGTTCTAGAGATTAGCCGGAACAAGAAAAAAGACAGACAAAAATTGAAAAAAATGTTATATGGTATAAACACCGTGTTTAACACATATATGGATTTACATAGTATAAAGTGGTTATTTTAATATTACAAAAGCTCCACTCAATTTTATTTATTTGTATAAATTTGTATAGAAACTAAAATTTGTATATAAACTATTCTGCCAGTCTCACAACGCAATCGTATCCCAAACTAAACAGAATTTGTTATATGGATACTATACAACTGATATCACGCCAAACTAAATCATTCATGAAGTATTCATACACTTGAGCAGCGTCTTTTGGTGTAGTGCATTTCACAAAATGCGACGCTGGCCGACTATCAATTTGTGATTGTATTTTAACATGGGCCATGTACTTAATAGTTATTGTTATTACTCAGAACAAGTTACTTTGTGATGGACACGATCATTAATTCTGTGTCTGCGAATTATTAATCAGAACAGGCATTTTATTATTGGCCAGTTTTAGCCCCTCATAAGACTGTTCACATTATATCATCAAAAGATGACATTAATGATGTCAACTTTTTTGACAAATAATTACAGATTTTGGTTTGACAAGTCTTATATGTCAAATTTGCATATTTTTATCCCCCAATATACAGCTTATGCTAGTTTGGTAATCAGGACTTATATCTAAATTGTTTAATGTATCAGCAAATAATTTATTGATGTGTGTGTGTGTGTGTGTGTATGTGTATGTGTGTGTATGTGTATGTGTATGTGTGTGTGAGTGTGTGTATGTGTGTGTGGCTTCTCTGTGGTATGGTAGAATATCGCAACTTTGTGGTGGTAGTGGTAAGTTGTAAATAACTAACCGAATCTTTATCAAGAACTGGTGTGATTTGCCATATATATTTTGTTTTATACATATATTTTGTCCGTGTGGTGATAGATTAAGGGTAAGAAGTGTCACCCTCCCTACTCATCTTGTGGGTATCGTAAGATGCGACGGGATGACACTAATAGAGCAAAATACAAAGGACAACATCACAGAAAAGGAACATTTTAAACAAGACCTATATCAACTCTAATAGGGGTCTGTGTTCAGCAGTGGAGAGTTTAAGTCTTGGGATCTGATATATGTATTTATAACTAAATATTAACAGTCTGATCATCGCTGTACAAGTTGTGCCTACTTTGGCTTTAGAGGCTATGCGTTTGACATCTGAGGTTGCTCCAGAAAGTTATAAAGCTAAAAAGTAATTGAAAACACTGTAAATTTAATTTTATCATATTAATTCCTAAAGACGATGTCAGAGAACTACTAAAATATAAGTTCTATTTAATTCTCATCATTTCGATGTAACAGTTCGTTCGTTGAACTAGTAACAATTTTTATGTCTCATATGTTAGGACTAGTGAGAAACAAATATTTGGAGATCATGCAAACATTTTTTCCGACCGATCTAATTCGATAACTTAAAGACAGCACATATGAACGCTACGACTGCCACTGAGGCAGTCAGATCACTAGTTCTACTGCACTTATCTCGAAATGCTACATATACAAAATCTATCGCAGCGGAACATTATGGTTCTCTCATAACCAGTTACAAATATTTGCATGCAGGGTCGAGTAATGCTTAGATGGATGATTTGGATAAACTAGCTGTTAATGATAACCGGTTTTTTTATGATTAATTGAAGTTTTGAGCGGTTATCAAGGGAGTAGGCACTAATGTTGCAATTTTTAGATACTGAAGTTAATTGCGATAGTACATATATAAAATGCTTAATAATACAAACGTTGATTGATGCATTTAAAAGTATCAACAGTTCAAAACAATTAATAAACGGCTTGTTGAATTTTTTTAAGGTGGTCTATGTGTGATTTAATTTAATTTTAAAGGTGTGTTCAAATTTTAGTTGCGAATTTGCTGACAGTGCCCACCATAAAAATTACGAAACAGATTTCGACGAGAAAAAGAGGCCTATTATCACTGTAAGTGTCACAATATAGTTTAATAAAAAATAAATTTACTATAAGTACTATTTTTATAAATACACACACTCACGCACGCACGCACGCAGGCATGCACACACGCACATACACGTAGTGTACGTTCGTTCGTGTGTGTATTTAAAAACGTCTTTCAATTATTTCATTTGAAATAGATTATGTTCTGTCACATTCCTCAATATCTATCGACACCAACCTAAAATTACATCATTCGTGAATGCAGCATTTTTCGTTGCTGAGTGCGAGATCGTCAGCCCAACGCTGCAGAATCATGTCAATAGGCCAACAGATTGTGTGTCATAACTCTGCATTCACAGTGAGTATTATGACCACTAATCTTGAATTCTGCACATGCATTCCATCATGAATGATGGTTTTCTTTTAATTAATTAAGTTAAAGTTAAAAAGTGTCTAAGTCATATTGGCTTACCAAGGTAAATCTACACTGAAGTGTAGATTCACCTTGGTAAGCCAATATGGAAAAAATATTTACGTATTATAAAGGAGAGAACATTGATATTTGTAATATAAGTGCTTAACTATGAAATCAATGATGTTTAATTTTTATATTACAGATCGAACGCGAATCATTTGCACCTATAAATGGAATATCTCATTGTGAACTTACCAATGGCACTTACAACTTAGAAATCTATTTTAGACTACGCGTTAATGGCACAAGTGAGTACACTATCGATTTCAATAAACAACAAACTAAATCGATTTCTAAATGAACAGGCCGCCTAGACTGGGGCAATACTATCCTCTCACAGAAGATAAACCTAAAATAACATTTCATTGGATAGTGGGAGACCGGAGGCCGGAAGCATCTCAATGGGACACCATAGTGTGGGTCACTATGCTGCATTGTTGCGTTGTTTGCCACTACTCTCGGATTCTACTCTTGCTTTCCATCAGGTAGAGTAAAGTTACTTTGGCACTCTTATATATATTTATAAAACCCTGTTCAATTTCAAATCCTACGTAGAACCCTGTCAGGCTTAAAAGCAGGGTCATCCAAGTACACGTACATCTCTACAGTCAATCTGTAGTTAATACTACAAAAAGGCTCCAAGAGGTATAAAAAAGGTTAATCGTCTATAATATGTAGTGAATCTTAATATTATTTAATACACTCAGAAATACGCATATAAATAAAAACACACACACTTAAACACATACATACGAATACGCACACATTTATTTATTTGGAGAACTAGTCGCTATCACATTAAATCTTATGTATATAAGAAACAGTAAATTCACTAAACACTAGTTTTAATTCACAACAATTTAAGGAGTCACATATTTATGTTGGGAGATTGATACCACCTCTTATACTAGGGATACAAAAACTAATGCTTCAACAATCTTAAAACATTTATTTTAAATGTGGTAAGTTTGTCGTTAAAAACATCCACCTCTCCGCAAATTTTCTAGTAGAGTTTGGGCAAACGGCATGTGGTTGAGAATTGCTTAAAATTGGTTCTGGACAGTGGCTGATGCAACAACACGTCATTCGCGAGTGTTCGCCTAGGTTACTCAACGTGGAACTCGCAGGCTAAATGAATTTAAAAGTGGAGGACTATCAAATTCATTCCGTAATACTTTATATAGAAACGTCATATCGTGAAGTTGCCTGCGAACCGATGGGTTGACCATTCCAAAATTATTAAATTTATCACTGTTCGTCTTAAGTTGTTTATGAAGTTTAAAAAATATAAGTTAAGTGTCTAAGGAATCTTTTCTGTATGCATTGAATTCTGAGTTGGTGTATGTTGAATTGTAGTGACCAGACTATCGAACAGTATTCAAGACAACTAAATACGTATGTGTAGAAAAGGAAAATTTTCTTGTCTGTCTGTATAAAAGGACATTATATTATTAGTACACCAGTTTGATATAGCGTCAAAGCCCCTTTGTAGTAATTAATAACCAAGTTGGTTGGTTATAGTTTTAGATAATTTTATCATCATCATCATCATCATCAGCCTATCGCAGTCCACTGCTGGACATAGGCCTCTCCAATTTCACGCCACTTAGTTCGATCTATGGCTTCTCGCATCCAGCTCCTGCCAGCCGTCTTGCGCAAATCATCGCTCCACCTGGCTTGTGGACGTCCTACACTGCGTTTGCCGAGACGCGGTCTCCACTCAAGAACTCGTTTACCCCAACGGTTATCGGTTCTTCGGCAAATGTGGCCAGCCCACTGCCACTTCAGCTTGCTAATCCTGTGGGCTACGTCGATGACCCTGGTTCTTTGTCGGATCACCTCGTTTCTAATGCGATCCCTTAGAGAAACACCGAGCATATATATCAGCGTGCAATGGAGAGGTCCATTGCACGCTGAGCGACTTTGAACTTATGGACCAGTCGAACCGTAAGTGTCCAAGTTTCGGCTCCGTAAGTCTGTACGGGTAGGACGCACGCATTGAAGACTTTCGTCTTTAGGCACTATGGGATCGATGATGAGAAGACCCGACGAAGTTTCCCAAACGCTGCCCAACCCAGCTGGATTCTTCTGTTCACCTCGTCCTCAAAGCTGTTTCTACCTAACTGCAAAGCCTGCCCGAGGTATACATATTTTTGAACAACTTCGAGAACGGCACCGTGTATCGCAACCGGTTCCGGTAGTACATGTTCATTGAACATGACCTTGGTCTTGTCGAAGTTTATCCGTAGCCCGATGCGCACAGACGAGTCAGCCAGGTCGTTCAGCATCTGTTGTAGGTCCTACAACGTTTCTGCCATGATGACGATGTCATCTGCAAATCGCAAGTGAGAGATGTATTCGCCATTGATCAACATCAACATACCGCGCCTTTTCCAGTGCAGCGTCTTAAACAGGTTCTCCATTGCATTAGTGAATAATTTCGGGGATATAACGTCCCCTTGCCTCACTCCTCGATGCAATGGTATGGGTCTTGTATGCTGATCCTGTACTTGGACGGACATAGTAGCGGCTTTGTAGAGACATCTCAACACTCGGACGTACCGCCAATCTACTTGGCAACGCTGCAGGGACTCCAGAACAGACCAGATCTTGATCGAGTCAAAGGCCTTTTCATAGTCCACAAATGCTAGACACAGGGGCTGATTATACTCTTCGGTCTTCTGTATTATCTGCCGCACTGTGTGGATGTGGTCTATGGTGCCATATCCGCTCCGAAACCCAGCCTGCTCCGGTGGCTGGTATTCGTCGAGTCTTCGCGCAAGACNAGAAAGTTGATACTTCTGTAGTAGGCAGCGAGAGGTCACTGCCTACTACAGAAGTATATACTTTCCTGCCCCAAATACATAGTTACATCAGCCAAATGGCATAGTTTATAGACTCCAATAATTGCATAAGACCTACGGATATGTAATCCGAAAAGGCTATCCCAGAAGGTATAATACCAAATCTTAGAAAAATATTAACCACAACTTCTTATACTCACGTACTTTTACATAGCCTAAAGCTGAAACTGTTACATTTACTGTGTTTATGAACGGTGATTTCGATCTAGAATATACATTTATTATGTTTAAAAATATATTACAATTTATAAATAATTAAACAAACTTAAATTTCTTGTTTTAAAAAAATTAATCAATTTTGTTTTGTGCCTGCCTGTACTTCGAACATGGCATTCCCGCCATTTTTCCGAAATGGCGAGAATTGTTATTTCGTGTTGTTTGAAACACGATTACACCTAAGTAATGTAATAATACAAAGAACTAGTATTATCAATGTATTTGCAGACAAATAATCCAAAAACTTATGTACATATCAGAACACTCCGAAGCATATTTTTATAAATAATGTGACAAAATATCTATGCCACTCGCGTAAAAATAAACATACTCTAAAAGTTTTTTACATTTTACTCCATGTTCACACTATTTCTCAAATGAATCTCACTGCACACATTTACTTCATTAATATGCCAGTAATTCTGTATATGTATCATACACCGATTCCTCCTTTTATACATTTTTTTCACTAATTCTTGGTAGCACCTAACACCCGTGTTCCGAGAATGGCGCCTTTTTGTCAATTTGACGCTGCACTAAAAAGTTTTTTTTTTTTGTTCGTTCCGTCTTTGCAAGTTATGAGAAGTATGAAAGATATGTAGATTAAAAACTAGGCTAACGTAGTGTAAATTTAATTTGTATCATAAGAGAATCAAAACGTAAAAAATCGACGAGCAATTGGAGTGTACCGCTTATGCACACCCGTGTGTGCAGCCGACATTTGACGAGTTAATCAAAATAAACTTGAATTCCCTCCCGTAAGCAAACTGCCGGGCAGCAGTATGTGACTATTATTGAAGGTTGATAAATGTTCGAGAATGTACACTGCGATATTGATACGAAAGAATAAAATAATTTCACTAAAAAATGGAATATTGCTATCGCCTCCTACCGTTACTAGCCATGACGCAGTTTCTGACTATAGTGACTGCTCTCTATAAACCGTCTGTAAATTTCTTTATACTAGCTTTGATGTTATCCACGGTTGTTAAACTACCGCGGGTAATACCGCGTAGCTCAGCTAATTAGACCTTTAAATCTTCCTCTTAATTCACTAAGTCCATTGTTAAAAACCGCATTAAAATCTGTTGAGTAGTTTAAAAGATCTAAGCGAACAAACGCATAAGCGACTTCATTATATACTATGTAAAGAAAATAAGATTACATACGTTTATATATTTCAGACAATGTTTTTATTTTATTTAACCCATAAAACCTATTTAATTGATTTCTTATTTTTGGCAGTGCCTCCCCAAAAAATACTGGTGAACCACATTGATCTAAATCTTAAAAAAGAAGACGATATATACACAGCTGAATACTTCTACCGGGATGGTGAAACAGTGGACGTAGATTGCATCTGTTCAGACGAAGCATGCACCGTACAAATGAGAAATCCTTTCAATATAACAGATGGTAAGACGAATGGTATTTTGAATACTTCAGAGAAAATCTATAAGTCTCTTACTGTACATAAAGTCGATGTATAAAAGCATATAGAGATAGGTAATAAATAATAGTCTGAATTTACCTAAAAAGAGTATTTGTTACTTCTTACAACTTAAGCTTTAAAAGAAAAAAATGATCTTGCATATCAATGAAACTATGTAAAGGAAGATATAGACTATCCCCAGTTGTCAGCCAAATGGCTGTAAAACTACCAAAAATAGAACTTTTACACATCTTGGTACATTAATGTTTCTTCAAAATGTTGGTCTCATTTAATTTTCATTTAAACAGTTAGGAACGTCTTAATTTTATTCTTAGTTAAATAAAATAGAAAAACTATGGATTTCAGAATCATTATTATCATTCAGTCACCTCAAAGCCTTAATACACTTGTCACTTCGATGTTACACGCGTCAATGGATAGTGGTAGCCACATGCTTCCTATACTATATACGTCCACCACAGGATAAAGTTCAATATGGACACAATCATGCATTCACTTTATGGCACCCACCCATATAAGCTTGATCTTGAATCTGCTTAGCTGACAAAGCATAATAATCAAAATAAAAACGTTAAACTAATAGTAATTAAACGGCGTAATTACCAGAATCTAAAAGGTGATTGAATTGAAACGTCAAGGCAAGTGCAGCGTTGGAAGGCCTCCCGCAAGGTGGACGGATGACTTAGATAAAATCGCAGGGACTAGCTGGATGCAGGCCGCTATCGAACGGTCGAAATGGAAATCAATAGTGGAGGCCTGCCTTAAGCAGTCAACCTCTTACGACTGATGTGATGATCATCATCAGCCTATCGCAGTCCACTGCTGGAGGCCTCTCCAATTTCACGCTACTTTGTTCGATCTATGGCTTCTCGCATCCAGCTCCTGCCAGCCGTCTTACGCAAATCATCGCTCCACCTGGCCTGTAGACGTACTATATTACGTTTGCCGAGACCCGGTCTCTACTCAAGAACTCGTTTACCCCAACGGTTATCGGTTCTTCGGCAAATGTAGCCAGCCCACTGCCACTTCAGCTTGCCAATCCTATGGGCTATGTCGATGACCCTGGATCTTTGTCGGATCACCTCGTTTCTGATGCGATCCCTTAGAGAAACGCCGAGCATAGCCCTCTCCATAGCACGCTGAGCGACTTTGATCTTATTGACCAGTCGAACCGTAAGTGTCCACGTTCGGGCTCCGTATGTCATTACGGTATCAGGTAGGACGCACGCATTGAAGACTTTCGTCTTTAGGCAATGTGCGATCGACGATGAGAAGACCCGACGAAGTTTCCCAAACGCTGCAACCCAGCCGGATTCTTCTGTTCACCTCGTCCTCAAAGTCCTCGTCCCTACCTAACTGCAAAGCCTGCCCGAGGCTTACATATTTTTGAACAACTTCGAGAATAGCACCGTGTACCGCAACCGGTTTCGGTAGTACATGTTCATTGAACATGACCTTGGTCTTGTCCAAGTTCATCCGTAGGCCGATGCGCCCAGAAGAGTTAGCCAGGTTGTTCAGTAGGTCCTGCAGCGTCTCTGCCATGATGACGATGTTATCTGTAAATCGCAAGTGAGAGATTTATTCGCCATTGATGTTGATACCGCGTTCTTTCCAGTGCAGCGTCTTAAACAAGTCCTCTATTGCATTAGTGAACAATTTCGGGGATATAACGTCCCCTTGTTGTTTCACTCCTCGATGCAATGGTATGGGTCTTGTATGCTGATTCTGTACTTGGACGGACATAGTGGCGGCTTTGTAGAGACATCTCAACACTTGGATGTATCGCCAATCTACTTGGCAACGCTGCAGGGACTCCAGAACAGACCAGATCTCAATCGAGTCAAAGACCTTTTCATAGTCCACAAATGCTAGACACAGGGGCTGATTATACTCTTCGGTCTTCTGTATTATCTGCCGCACTGTGTGGATGTGGTCTATGGTGCCATATCCAATCCGAAACCCAGGCTGCTCCGGTGGCTGGTATTCGTCGAGTCTTCGTGCAAGATGGTTCGTGATGACTCTTGAAAACAGCTTATAGACGTGGCTCAGGGGGGAACTGAGCCAATAGTGCCTCAACATGGTGTTGTTACCCTTTTTGAAGAACAGGACAACCACACTCTTAATCCACGCCACTGGAGTTCTCCCTTCGAACAGGACAGCTTTAAAATACTTTTAGAGCGCCTTTAGTACGGGTTTACCTCCAGCCTTTAATAACTCTGTAGTAACGCCATCCTCTCCAGGGGCTTTTCCATTTTTCAGCTGTCCAAGAGCCATCTCGATTTCGTCAATGCTGACTTCTGGTAGATCTTCGGTGTAGTGGCGTGTTAATGTGGCTCTAGGGTCCTCATTTTCCGGATCAGGTCGAGATGCATGCGAAGCGTACAAATTGCCATAGAAGCTTTCTACTTCCGAAAGGACGGCCAGCTTGGAAGCAACTACTTCTCCGCTAGCTGTGGTCAACTTCGTCAAATGATTTCTTCCAAGAGATTGCACAAAAACTTTTGACCCCCGATTCTGCTCGATTGCTCTTTCAATTCTCACGTCGTTCCTTCATTGACCCTGGTGTCCTCTCTGAAAGTTTCGACTTCGTGCTTTTACGCTGCATTTAACAAAATTTCATACCTTTATTCCTGAGGATCCGAACCGCATTTTCAAGGTTCTAGTTTACGTCTCTTGTGGTTTCCATTGCAACAAATCGGTTTTCCAGATTTGACTGGAATTTTTCGGATCCCATCTCGACTTGGAGGACTTGGACTAGGACTTGGTCGGAGCCTGGATTTCATCATGCGGACACGTTCAGCCTCGAGGTTGATATTCAGTGAACCTCGGACTAGTCGGTTATCACTACCGGTGTTAAACCAATAGAGCGCTGAGACGTCTCTGAATATGTGCTTCCTGTCCGTCATGATGAAATCGATCTCTTTTTTGGTCATAGCGTCGGGGCTTTTCCAAGTCCACTATCATTCGAGCCGCTTCTCAAAAAATGAGTTCATCAAAAACAGCCCCTCCCGCTCGAGAAAGTTGATGAGCATTTGCGCCCTATGATTCCTATTTCCAAATCCATGGGATCCTATTACCGATTCGCTGCAGGTTTGTACTCTCATTTTGGTGTTGAAGTCACCCATAACAACGTTGTAGTGGGTTTTAGTAGTGGAGTGGAGGGCCCTCGATATGTCATCGAACATATCCTCCACCTCATCGTCCGAGTGAGCCAAGGTCGGTGCATACACTTGTATTACCTTGAGGCTATACCTCTTGGTAAGCTTAACAATGATGTAAGCTACCCTTCTCGACACACTGGAAATTTCCACAACGTTGCCAGAAAGCGGCTTGTTTACCAGAAACCCCACGCCACATTGGCATCGTTGGTCTCCCTCGCAGAAGTACATCAGGTGGCCTGAGTCGAGGATTATGGTCTCCTCCAACTCTCTTCGGACTTCACATAACCCTAAGATGTGCCACCTAATCTTCCCAAGTTCCTCCTCAAGTTGAATCAGATGCGAGCCTAGCCGTAACGTGCGGCCGCTAAATGTTGCCAGGGTCAGTCATTTGTGATGGCCTCCCGTAACCCGGTGATTCTTAGCACCCCCTGTCTCGCCGTAACCGTATCGCCACCATGACCAGGAATAGCAGGACTACCGGGAACTGGGGGCCGTGGCTTTTGTTGCTTAATCATGGAGGGATTTGCCCATAATCACCACGCTGGGCAGGCGGGTTGGTGATCGCAGGGCGTTACTTGTTGCACCAGTGACGCTGCTGCCCATCACCGTCCTATTGTATTTAGTTACGCCTGTTGGGATGGATATACCACCATCGGTCGGTCGCCAGGGCCTTGTTTGTTATTCGGCAGGTGAGGTTGGCTGGGAGCGAAAGATTGTGGCTTGCCCCTTATACCCTTATGTTTGAAGATGTGATGCATCTTTAATTACATATTTGAACCGTTTAGGGTCTAGACGCTAGGTTCACAGGGTCCGAGTGCTCGCGCTATGTTTAAACAACTAGTTAAGAAACTGATGGGCGCTTTTCATAACCAGAAGGCCGCCCTTTTCCAGCACAGATAATTAGCATTCAAAGTGGCAATGTTGCCAGTCTTCTGGGAACGCTACAAATAGACGATGATGCGGAGGAATTTTTTGACGC
The DNA here is from genome assembly GCA_003709505.1 of Hyphantria cunea. Taxonomy (NCBI): domain Eukaryota; kingdom Metazoa; phylum Arthropoda; class Insecta; order Lepidoptera; family Erebidae; genus Hyphantria; species Hyphantria cunea. Next base: position 554,594 of record PKRV01000430.1, on the reverse strand, counting down.
TTGTATGTAAATATTGATATTAGTTAATAAAGTAAAATATATTTTTATTATTTACAAAACTTTTGCCAGTCAATGATGAGGTTTCGGCATGGGGCTTCGGATTCTCTACTAAGTTAAATTCTGACCACGATCAACAAAAAATTGAGTGCGTAAGCAACTACCGGGATATCAAATCCACTGTGAAATTAACATTTGTTCTACAGCAGAAATTAAATGGTAAGTTAAAATGTAATGATATTTTTCGTAAAGCATGTTCTAGCACAAAAGCTCTAAGGAATAAAAACTTTCTTGGACATTTAGAAACACCCAAACAGTCATGTACCTAAGTAAGTAAACGTCGATATAAGCCTCATTTTTTGATGACTTAAAGAAGTTTCCACACTTAAAGTTTCCTGTTGGTATTTGCGGAATAGTCTTTTTGCGATGAAATGGTTTTAAATACTAATTTTATTTACTTGCTTAAGTTTATTTAATCTTGATGATCTAATAACTAACTGCGGATGCCATAATAAATTGCTAAAGGATTATGTGCTAATAGCAATATTAAAATATAACCAATTATTTTTCAGCACACAACATCATGGTCAAAATTAATAATCAAGATATTACGCAAAATATGATGCTCTTTCAATCGCATTATTTCAAGCAATACGAGGTCAATTATGCGTATTTTTACAACAATGAATATTTAACAGTAAAGTGTGACAAAAATGGAATCGATACAGATGTATCATGTGTAAATTGTATAAGAAACAAAACAGGTATGTTAGACTATAAACACTTAATTAATACGAAAAATACATTATGCAGATCAATTAGAAGATCTTGATTGAAACGAGATTAAAGAGATATTAGACTGCAATATGAATAGATTTAGAATCAGCACCACCAGTTCAAATATATATATATGTCGGGTTAGGCCCCAACATTAGAAGTAAAAGTTAGATATGGCAATATACAGAATTTATTTCAATAACTCAAATAAATCAGAATATCCTAAACCTAGGAAATTAACAAAGGTGTAGATTTAGTTAAATATCTTACTATTTCAATGAAGGCGGTCACATAGGTCAGTACTGACTGTCAGGGACAGTGGTCCACGTACCCACCGCAATAAAGATAGTACTAATTATCAGAGATAACGTACCACATCCAATAATAGATAGTACTAATTATCAATAATCGTGCAGTACTGACTGTAGAGAGACAGTGGTCCGTGCACCAGGACGCAATCGTTCGAAATGCGTGCCGTCTCAACAGCTTAGCTCGTTATAAAGGCGGTCGCTTAGGGAGGGGGTAACGTCACAATATTTTACTAGTTTGAATCTAAGTGCTTTGAGCCAAATAATCGATATAAAATTAAGTCGACTAAATAATTTTTAAATGGTGCGTCCGGTGCACGTTCCACTAGCGCCATCTAGTCGCCGTCTCTCGCAGCTAGAGTACAGTACGACAGCCGTCAAATATATATATGTACTTTTGATTTTCGGGGCGGACGCCTTCTCCAGAATACAAATTGTGTAGGCTGTGTGGTGTTTGTCGAGCAGAAAACAAAGTACTAAAGTTAAATTATCTTTATTAACAAGTAGATAGGTAACTTAAAGTGAGAACAACGAGCCGTAAGGTAGTTTCTAGACTTGTTGACCGCACGATGGTCAATCGGTGAGTGAGTTCCGCTGGGCCCACACGAACACTTATCTAGACTCTGCCAAAGCGATGACGTTTCCCCGCTCGCGCCTCGTTGTCAAATCAGCTCCCGTACAATTGAATATCCCGGCATACATGTCTGACATTTATATTTCTGAAATCAAAACCTGTAGTTGTTTGATGGATAAGTTCATAATATCAATAGATTGTGAAACTGGCCCATGACAAATTAAGGTTGCTAATAAATGTATATACATCTGACATATATAACCAAGATCTGTGAAACCAAAACCTTTGGTTATCTAGCAGATAAGTTCAAAATATTCCATAAGGGATTCTATCTGCTAGTGGTGTAAGTGGTTTATAACCTTTTTTCACAAAGTTCCTGATATAACATTCTAAACTTATCAGCCAGATAACTATAGGATTCAGTTTCACAAATGTCGGATAAAGACAAATATGTTAGATAACCATAAATGTATCATCAATATTTATCTGTTAAGTAGTGTTACACGGCAAATAATTACCTGAAATATCACCAGGAACTGGTGAAACTGGCTCTTAGCCACATAATGTGAATCTTTACAAAAGAAAAATAACAAATTTATTACCCATATATTAAAATCATTCGTATATTATTTCAGAAATAATAACAAGAGTTCAAAGTAATGAAGTAACTTTGATACCCAATATAATGTCAATTTTTAAATGTACAACCAAAGATGAAGAGGAAGAGGTTATTATACGATTCCAGCTGGTATCATGTCGAGGTAAGTCAATAGTGAAATTTTCTTTGAACTTTTCAATTACTGAAGTTTAAAGTTAAACATTCAGAATAATTTATTCAATTAAGACATTAAGTGAGATTTATGAACGTTAAACTGAAGCTTCTGTTAAAAATCATAGATCAACACAAACAAACGCCACAGCATGTACTGGATATAATATCAAGCTTTTCAACCTATCGAGTAGATGTGTAATAATTATAGCTTATACATAATAATATGTAAGGTCAATTATATCACTTTTGCCAGCGGCTCCGCCGGTGAAAAATTCGGTTATTGCGGTAATTCTTCAAATTCATAAATTTTCTAATTTTCTGCGCAATTTTTAAATTTTTTTTTTCATAAGAACCTTCTCCTTACAATAACAAACACAACAAAAAAATCCATGAAATCGGTGCAGCCGTGATGGCGTGACCAAGGGAAACAGGGATTCATTGTAATATATACAGATATAGCAACCCACATTATCGACAGTCCGGAAGCAACCGAGTCCCTAGAGCGGTCAAAACCTGGAACTCACTAGCAACACACACGCTTCCGTCCTATATGTACCTATACGTGTCAATTTCTATACGAAATTTCTCGCCGTGTAATACTGAAGATTTAAATTTCATTTTTAAGGAGTCGTTTATGTCCACTGATGACGAGTGGTAGACATGGTCACTTCGGCTTCCATTCTGTGCCGAGCTGTGTCAAAACCTGGCACTCACTACCAGCGCATGTGTTTCCCTCCCACTTTGATCATAGGTCCTTTAAACGAGGCGTGAAAAAGCATCTCACTATCCCGCCATAGTTAGGGTCACCATGCTGCATTGTCCTTATTCGCATTGAGGATGGTGACCACCACTCTTGGATTGTGCTTTTGCTTTCCATCAGGCAGAGCAGATTCATTTTAGCAGCTCTTTATATAAAAACATTATATAATATATTGATCTAAAATAAGCGCTGCCAGTGTGTGTCTTTCCTGAGAGATTTCATTCTTTTATCTATACCAATAATTTTATAAATTCAAAGGTATTTTTGACTGTGTGTTGTGCTGTCTAGGCTGAAGCGCTGCACCGGTATCAATGAAATTTGTAAGAAGGACATACAATACTTCACCATGATTACTGATATAGACTTGCGGACAAATAGTAATCCTAATCCTTACTAATTTTATAAATGGTAATATTACTTTGTTTATTACGATTTTACGCTACTTAACCGATCATCATGAAACTTTGTACACATGTTCTTGGAGGTATTAGAAGTAACTTTTTATGAAATGCAAGCGAAGCCGCGGGAAAAGGCTAGTCATTTTATAAAATAAAAATGAATTTTTTTTTAGTTTAGTTCCATTTTTTGGTATCGTATAATAATGACTAATCATCAATAGTGTAGAAAACAGAAACTTAAATTGAATAAGTAAGAGAAAATGTTGAGGTATTATAAGCTTTTATTTACTCATTTCAGATGACAGCCAACTAATCGTAGACGGTCTAGTTCGAGACAATATTTTATCTGAACACCGTGCGTATAAATATCGCCAAGGGATTTCCCACATTAGTTATTCATACGAATATGATAATCTGAACTCATTGCCATTGAGCTGTGCCATTAATAATATAAATAATATAAATCTGTGCATTAGTTTAAATAATTCAGGTAAATATATAATAAACAGATATCATCTTGTTTCCTTATTTAAGATGCTTTTATATTTGTTTTTTTCTGTTTTTAATGTTAATATGTACGTTGGTTTGTAGTGTGCAACTAATTTTTGTAAGCATGCCTTTAGTTTTAACCGCTGAAAAAATACGGAGGTTCTCAAGTCGATGTGTATATGTTTTATGTATGAGCGACCACTCCTACGCTACTACGCTACTGTTTACAGAGCAGCCCGGTTTTTATAATTTTATTGGATAGGGTTAACCTCGAAATTTGGTCCCATATAAGTTTGGAAAAAATCTACTATAAGGATGGGAAAAAGGGGTGATTTATTGTTTACTCACAGATTTTAAGGCTGAGTATTGTTTTAGTTACAAATATAAAATATATAAAACATAAATAAAACATACTATAATAGTCACATCAGATTACAAAAAAAACCTCATGATAAATGAGCTTTTGACCTGTCAGTCTCTTGTGTGTAGACCTCTCAGTCTCCGCATTAATAGCTGAAATAAGGTAGGTGATTATGAAATGATGAAACTTGTAGTTAGCCACGAAAAATTCCAAAATTAAAACTTTTAAACAAAAAAGTTAAGCCTCCGAAAACTAAGCGAAAAAAAAAATTTACCTTAAGAACTAAGTTCTCAACGCATTGCATGCCACTTAGTTCGATCCTCGATTACGCTTTACGTAATTATTAATTAATTTGCTTGCTCGGCGCCGAACTAAAATTACGTAGGCACACTTACATTAACTTAAGAACTTAGTTATTAAGGTTTAATAAAAAGGTTTATTATTTTCTGCTTTTCAGTCTTTTCGGCCGTTTAATTTTTTTGTCAAAAAGTTTATTATAACCTATATTCCTTTGGGAACTGTCCAATGTGCTTGTCCAGTAGAAAAGAAAAATGATGGCCTAATTTGAGTAATTTAACTAATTTTAGTTACGCCAAAGTAAAGTTTACGTTATCAAGTAATAAACAACCATGTGTCTCTGATTAACTTTTATATGGTACTGAACTAAACACGGTGACAGCTTAGATTTGAGGTATCAAAAAATCAACTGTAAACAATTGGAAATAAAGTATATAATTCAAAAACAAATTTTAGTATTTTTTTAGTTTTTTAGTTTAATAAACGAAAGAGTTAGCACCATTGTTTTAATGCTTCAGCTTTTTTTACTTTTACATGTTAACATTAAGTAATTAAGTATACTACGGTTTTTCACTTCCAGAAGAAAATAAATGTTATTCTGAAAATTCATTAAGTATACGGCTAAGCGACAAACCTGTGATCTGTCTATTACATGAAAATACGGAGAAGATTGTTACAGAAATTGTTATTTCATTCCGCTTTAAGAGCCAGCCAGAAATGACATTATCAACTGAAGGGTCAGACAGTTCTGTAAAAGTCATTGGTAAGTTTAATATTATGTATTTTGGTCAGTTAATACTCTGTCTGCGTCACTCTGTCGTCACGTCTAAAAATCATTAAATTTGATAGAATTCGTAACAAAACAATTCGACAGACAACGGAGAATCAGAACGCATGACAAAGTGAAAGTGGGCCGGTCGAGTCTCCAGGCGAACTGATGTTTGCTGGAGCCGACATTTATAAGAGTGGAAACCGTAATTAGGCAAACGGAGTGTATAGCCATCTATTGCACGATAGACTGAAGACTTGAGGAAAATAAAGGAAGACCAAAGTGGCAATATACTGCATTTGGGTTATTCTTTGGCGTCTATCAAAGGGCTCGTCATTAAAACAACCAACCAAATCATATGCAACTTAGCAACATTACAGATTATGTTGGCAAAGTGTAATTAATATGTGTTATTTTTATGTCACCTTTCATCTGAAAGACTCATCTGATTCTGGCGATCATAATGATCTTGAAAGTAGTAAAAGCAGCAATGATCACAACGAAGAAGATCAACCTCGACACGAAGCGTGGATTCCAGCTATCGTCGTCTTGATGTTGATCATCATAGTCTGTGTTATTATAATTATGTACAAGATGAAGATACGTATTTGTCTAAAACGAGTGAGTAAATTTAATGCTACAGTTATAGTAATAGACTTGTGTGTTACAAGATGTGATTTCGAAACTTAACCAAAATAGTTTCGGTAGCAACACACTTTTATTTCTGCATATGTAGTCTTTTCACATGGTGTAAGCAAACGAGAAGACTAGATAACTGTTTGATACATGCAACTGTAGAGACACTAGTGCATTACTAGACTATCCCATTCTTCTTCCACTTTCTTCTTTGAGATGCAATATTCACAAAAATATCGTTTCTTATTAAAACTACAGTCGTTACCCATTGTGGAGTGTATTGTAACAAGTAGTACTTTTACTTTGAATTATACTTACTTACTATATTTGTAACTAACATCGATAATTTGGAACGAGCCAAAATTTAAAAATACCAAGTAAAGCTCTTAATTTATTTCTTACTATATAATTTCAGAGAAACCCTGAACATACCTACGAATATTGTGAGGTAAACGCCGTAATTCAAAATTACCCTGCACAAAATGAAGCTGAATACGCAGTTCCAGAAGGTGAAATGCAACAAAATGATCTCTACCATCAAACAAAAGATTTTTACGCAAAGGTTATACCAAAAAGTCAAAGGCCACGTAATAAGCAACAAAGTATCAACGCAGAAAGCACTATAACAAAAGTATTTGAAGAAGATGCTGGGTCTGATTTCTTAATAATGAACAGTCTGTATACCAGTGCATGTTTAGAACACAATGATAGATCAGAACCTACAAAATCAGATGGTAATAACCAAGAAACTTCTAAGAAAGCCTCAACTAACCTAGGAATGCTTAGTGATATTTACAGTGAACCAATAAACAAAAAAGAAAAACAAGAAGACACTTACACTAACGTGACTGATGGACCTCATTATTCAAATAAGATTGGAGGTTATTGTGTTTACCCCACTTACAGTGAACCTCATATCAAGAAGTAAAATAGCAGTAATCTACAAATTCTTTAGACGAAGAGGGAAGAAAGAAGAGTTCGTGGAAATCGATGACAAATGGGTTAATACTGATTTTTTTGGGGTCAAGATGTCACTTTAGTCTCTAAACTGAAGCAGGGCTCTCTCACGGTAAAGCTTGGACACCATAGTGCGATAATGAAGCCAGGAAATGGATAATGATTTTTTGACCTTTTATTGGGTTTGCCATGTGCCATTATTTTTCTAGGTCTTTAAGACACAATAATTTACTTTAAATGATGTTGAGATGACTGCTGGATCACTGACCTAATATTTTGTACTGTATGATTATTTTTATCATTTTATTGTAACTATGTTTATTATGTTTTTAGTTTAGATTTGGATAGCATCAAAATAGTAATTTCTAAATTATTTTTTAAGTTTTCGCATATGTTACTCCTAAATTATGAGTTTAATTTATTTTATGATGTAGTAAAGTACAAATAAGCTGTTTGCATTTTTTTTAGTAAATGAAAATAAAAAAAAATATGCTAATTTGATGATTTATGAGGTTGGTTGTAAGAGTTTGCCTTTTAGGGATAAAGTGCACTTGTGCCGACCTAGAATTAAGTTATACTTAATTCTAGTTATACTTAGTTATCGGATGTACAATAAAGCAATTCAATATACCCTAATAAGTTAATATATTAATAAGCAAAAAAACATTTAATTAAAGTTTTTGAAGCATTTGCAAAGAGCTGTTTATTTATGTTTACTAAATTTATTCGTTTTTTTAGCTAACACTTTAAGACTTAAACATTTGAATATATTTTTGATAGGCTATAGGGTTAGTACACTACGAATGACTACCCTTTAATATTGCATCTACACAGGACTTCTCTCGTCAAGTAGCACAATCTCTCATTTCAACTTTGGATAAAATCTGAAGTGTTTAGACACTTAGTCTTTATCTTTTTGACAAACTGGTGGACTTTGATCCAATGGTTCATATAGTCATCACTAGGTGGCTTCAGCCGTGGCTTCTAATAGTCCATTACTGGATATAGGCCTCTCCGTAAAAAGGAGGTTTTGGCCAAATTGTCATTCTCTTTACAGAACACATGCATGTTTTATCTTTGACTGTGTAACGCAAACTTGAGTTTTAAATCATACATTTGATTTTAAAAGTGACTGCATTGTTGGCCTAGTGGTTTAAGCGGTCGCCACGCCATTTTCTGCAGCGCCAAGTGTTGTGGATTCAAATTCCACATGAAACTTTGTGTTATCCACAAATTGTTGTCCTAAGTCTGTGTGTTCTTTGTATCCGTTTCATGTACGTTTGTGAAGTCCCCTACGACACAAGATTTATTACTAATGAGGGAGTTGTCTTTAAAAAAAGTTTTCATTCATAAAGATACGTAAAATTAAAAGGATTTAAAAAGTCTATCTATCAAACGACAAAACCAAAGTACGGAAAGCCACACTTTATAGAATATCACTTAAATGCAATATTTTTATCTTTTTGGTATTAAATTTCCGCACTGTCACTGAAGAAGATTTTAAAATAAAATTTCTTTTAGATCAATTTCCAATTAACAAAGATTGGGTATTTTCACTCTAGTAATAAAGAAGATTCCTTCCTAATATTGAAATGTGATGCAATATTTTCACTTATGACTGTTCTTCGATGGTCACAAAGTGGTCAGACAACCTGGTGAAGGTCACGGGAATGTGTTGGATGCAAGCAGCAGAGTACCGGTTGTTGGGATAAGTCTTGGGGAGGCTTATATCTATCGGTGGACTTCAAAAAGATGATAAGGATTCTTCGATTACTCTAAGATGACTTAACCCGTTTTGTTTTCTTTTTCTATCGGGCACATTATTAGGAACTATTTCATCGTTTTAGGCTCCAGCATTTTGGCAATTAATGTGATCACTGATGAAATGTAATTTGAAAATACGGAGTGTTATTATATGTATATGCAAGAAGCAACTAATGACGTTAACTCTGCAAGATAACAGTAGTGCAAAAGCAGAAAGAAAACTAGTAGCATTTCCTATATGAAATATCTCGCCCTGTGGTACTGAAGATCTAAGCTTCTTTTCTAAGGAGACTTTTATGTCCAGTAGTATACTGTTAAAGGCTTTTGACAATGATGAAATATTGATGACGAGAGGTAAGCATCATCGCTTCGGTTCCCATACTTGCCGAGCTGTGTCAAAACCTGGAGCTCACTACTAGATCATGTGTTTCCCTCCCACTATGATCCCGGTCTGGCGACATCCACATACCGCGCAACGAAAATATACTACAGCGCCATCTACCTAAGATACACTGAACTATGGAGTAACGTAGTGTACGAATAAACTACCAATCCTAAATCGCTCAATAGAAGTTCTCGCGCTGAGTAGCAAATGTGCAACACCCCAACATCAATCGTTGAGTGGTAGCCCGCCAGACATGATCACCTCGCCTGGTCGGAGGATCCTCTTTTTGTGTTGGAGGGACATGATACCCGTTCCTCCACATCCGGGTCCTTTAAGTGGGGGCGATAAAAAGCATCTCACTAGGCTGCTGTTGCGTTGTTCTTATTTGCATTGAGGATGGTGACTACCACTCTTGGATTCAGCTGATGCTTTCCACCCGGCAGAGCAGAGTCATTTTTGTAGCTGATACATATATAAGAAAATGATGATTAATAAAATACTCATTAAGTAGAACAGCTCGTGACAATAATCAGTGAAAAAATACACGTGAGCACTTTAATGCTCGTATACATATGTATAATTGAACAAATTATATCTTATCACTGCTTATCAAAATGGACTTGAGGTAATTAAAGATACTTATTTCAAAATCCATCATGACCTTAGCACTCATTAACAAAATACCCTCTGCTTATTCTCAAGGCAATAAATAAAAAAAAATAGTTTTATCAATTGAATAATCTTATTATTTCATTCGCAGCAACAGCTACAGTCTTCCAAACATCATCAACAATGACACCAATTTCTGATTCAGGTATTAAAACAGAATTACCTCTCTGAAGAATGTCTATATTAAAAGTATAGAAGATATTAGATTTTCTGGCATGATCATTGCTTGTGCCAGATGCTCTATCGAAAATTGTCGAAGCAACATCCAGTCTATAAGTCTCATTCGTAGACCCAATCATATCGAACCCAAGAAGGTGATGCTGTCTAAACAAACCACTTGCTGCTCTTTCAAAACTCCAAGGATATGAAATAAATCCTCCATTGTTCTGTAAAGAAATGTACATTTTGATTTTGGAGCCATTTTCTTGAATTATACTTTGAATCATTCTTGTTTCAACTTCTGAGAATGGCTCAATGCCTGCGAATACGTGACTGCAGGGGCTGGAACTAGCATCAAAGTTTTGCCAATCTACGTCAAAGTTACGGTTGATATTGACACCAGGACAGATGAGGCCTAAATTACTATTGGTGCTTCTTGATTTCTGCCATAAACGAAGCTGAAATAAAAAAACATTGAATAAATTTTATTATACACTTCATTTCAGAGTTTAGCTACAGGTATTTATTAGCATAAGTATAAAAAAATGTTAAAAACTCCTTAGAATGTATTCACACTTTAAAAAAATTACATACAACAAAGCTTCAAAGTAGTTTATGCCCGCGGCTCCGCCCGCGTATATGTCGGTTATCGCAGCAAATAGTAGTCTATGTGTTACTCTGATCTATCAGCCGTATTACTGTTAAGTTTCATCCAAAACAGTTGAGTGAATCTTTTAGTAAACTTTCACGTTTATAATATAAGTAGGATCGTGTAAGTGATATTAAAATTACAGTCAAGGTAAATACTTGAATCTGCTTACCCTTCCCTTCCCTTCCCTTCCCTCCCTTGGTAAGGCTTGGCAAGTGCGAGTTTATCTAAACTTTATATAACTAATATTACTTACATTAGTATGAGTATATTCGTATCCATCTGGGTTTACAACGGGCAATACAATCCAGTCAGCGCCAACCAAAAATCTTTCATCTTCCAAAATATTTTCAACCATATTGAGCACAGCTGGTATGGTTATCCATTCTCTAGGATTGATTGCAGCTTCTACTACTATTATTGGCTTCTCGGTAGCTACTGTTTCTGCTGTATTGTTATAGCTTATTTTCAAATAAACCAGAGGTCTGTTTTCTTGGGTTACTCCATATTGTACTAACTCTATTCTGGAACTAGTAGCGTTATATTGTTCTGGAAGTTGCCGAAGGTAATTTAAAATCTGAAAATCAAAAGGAAATCTGAATCTCTCCAATCAAATTAGTAACATTTATTGCAAATTAAGGAGACATTGTGAGGTCGTGGAGGCACTCAAATACCAGTAGCATTATGGACTTCTGAGTTGCCAGTGTTAACTAGTGGTATTCATACATATAATATCTAGGCTATCTTTCAGATGAAAAAACCTAACTCCTGTCCAATATTACATACTAGTTACTACATTTTATGACGTCATATTTATAGCGAATTAAAAGAAATATGAATTGTACTTACCTCATCATATCTGTGATAGCGAGTTATATTAAAAGCTTCATTTTGTCCTTCAGTGTTTCTTACATTTGTCTCTATTTCTTCTGAATGATACAGTAAATACCTAAATACAGGAAATAAATTTAATTTTAGAGAAAAAAAAACTAATTGTAACTTTCATACATAAATACTTTAAAGAATACTCCGTTGCATGAACGCTATTTATTTATACAGATTGTGTCAACTTTTAAGGCCATTATCACCATCATATCGCAGTCAACTGCTGTACATAGGCCTACAGCTTTTATTTTAAGTAGACCTTTATAGGCATTTCCAGAAGTTTATATTAATGACTAATTGTTCGGTCCCAAAATGTCATTTCTACAGAGAAGAACTGGCAGGACACTCAACACAGATGGGCTGGTTCATAAGTGCTGCAGTAACAGTAATTAGATTACTGTTTCTAAACTGGTTAACAATAGAAAAAATACACTTACTGATAAACATCTTCACTAAAAACATCAATAGGGATTCCTAACTTCGTCAAATTCTCTTCAAACGACTTGAAATCTGAAGATGGTAATATTGCCAGACCATCCACATCATACTGGAAGCTTGGTTTTCTCAGGTAGTCTAACTGAAGTGCTGATAAATGGTCCTGTTGGAGTCTACTTGATAAAGTTATCTTGTAGATTCTATACCTGGTTACAAATAAAATGTATTTTGATATTAGGATTACTAATACACCAGTTTGTCAATGGGCAACACTAATTTGCTGCAAAACAACATACCTTCCACTTCCAAAACACTACCAACTTTGATTGCACTAAAAGCATAGTAATGACCCTTATATTACTATGCTTTTAGTGCAATCCGCTCACTGCTACCTATTGTAGTAAATAAATATTTCAGATATCTAATACAAAAACGCCATCTAGTTCCAAGCTAAGCAGAGCTTTTATTATGGGTACTAGACTAATGATATAAATACATATATACTTTTTTTATAAATATATACTTATTATACAAAGAAAACACCCAAACTCCAAAACAAATATTTGCAGATCACACAAATATTTGGTCCGACCCGGGAAACGTACCCGAGACCTCAAGCACAGCAGTCGCATCGCTAGCAGAGCTCCACTCCTTGTGTGTTCGATGCGAACATGGAATAATACTTTGTGTGATCCACAAATTGTTTTTCCAAGTTCGACTGTTCTTTAAAGTTCCCTCCTACACAGGATATATTCCTAGATCGGAAGTTGTTTTGAATAAAAAAAATAACAAAGCTTTGCTAAGAAAAGATGTTGCCAAAAGTTGGCTCCATACCTATCGCCTACCCATCTTCCATGACAGTCCATTGTCGTAACAACCAACCAACCACGCACACATACTTCTAAATAAACACCCTTCTTTTGTTTTTTTTTCGTGCAATATGTGGACAAACAAGCAAAAATATCGCCTGATGGTAAGCGACTACCACCACCCATGGACACTCGCAACGCCAGAGGCGTAGCAAGTGCGTTGCCGGCCTTTGGGGGAAGGAGAAAGGTATGGGCTTCCGGTATCCTCACTCACTCGATGAGACATAGTGCAAGCACTGTTTTATACCGGTTTTCTGCGAGGCCGTGGTATCACTCCGGTTGACCTAACCCATTCGTGACGAAGCGTGGCACTCCCACGATTAAAACTTGTATACAAACATATTCTAGATAAGTTGCACCCAGATATGAAACAAATGATCAAGCCTATCACACAACAGTAAATAATGACAATAATACGTGTTCAAACCATATTCACGTAGAAACATTTGAATAAAACTTATGTGCCTATTAATTTCTAAATTGTTCACTTGTTTTACTAAAAGTACCAAATTGACACTCACTCGCACCCTTTCGAGACAGTTCATTAATTTTCACGACTTGGAAGATAAGCCCTAATGTACTATTTCTTCTCATTGCTGAACCCGACGAAAGTAATGAAAGGAAATATACATTGAAGCAGTTTCAAAATACTTTGTTTTATTTTCATTCATATCTTTAGATGGAAGATGAATGCGATTACGGGTTCAAATTTAAATTTAATTTAATTTTGAGACGCAAAATATTTTTTGCAGTAAAGGTTTATTAGGTTAAGTTTAGGTCCAAATTCCATATCGTGTGCTAATCGGTCTAATAAAATATTTCATGTTTTCTGTTACTTATTTCCGTCTGTCCTTTGTGGATCACACAAATTATTGTTCAATATAGAGTATGGACCCATGACACTTAACGAAAGAACTGGAGCAAGTTTATATCAAACAAAAAGTAGATAAGAATGTTTATATTAATTAATTGAGTAAATTAACATTACATAAGGCGCTCATAGCCCAGTTGCAATCAGTGATTAGAAACAATCACAGAGGGTAAGCAACGACGGCGCGGTCAGTACCTGGACCATAAGCGTCTCCGTGATTCGGAGGTCACGTTAAGCAGTCGGTCCCGGTTGTTATCATAGACAAGGTCGTGAAACTTAGTTGGAGGCCTTTGAGTGGCTTAAAATTATGGTAAGATTACGTAGCCATAATAGCCAGCGCGTGGGGTCGTATGGCCTTAACCTTCTCCTGAGAGGAGACCCGAGCCCAGCAGTGGGACATTATGGGTTGTTGATTAAACATCACATACTCCTGACTCCAAAGAGCCAGAGATCTTTTCAGAGCTGAATAACTTTAAACATCATCACTAAAACACAAAAGGTCAAAGTCTCATAGATAAAAAAAAATATTTCAATAGTACTTACCCCTTATATTCTTCATTTTTCCCAGCAACCAAAGCTAAAACACAGAGAAAATAGAATAAAAATAACATTACTTAACGACTAACGACTCACTACAAATTTATTTAAATGGATTTAAATTTCAAAATCGATTACTTGATTTTATCAAAGGCACCTGAAAATATCTTCAAGTGTTTATCTTATCGGCATGCTCTTGCTTCGGACGTTCTGATATTTATTTAATTAGTTATCTCTGGCTGTAACGATTCGAGTGATTAATGATTTCAATACATTTTATCTTTAATCCTTGGATGGACATATAGACATGTTTTTCGAAATTAATAGTCTCTTTGAAGTGCCAAAAGTTCGTTATTATGCCATTTTGACAAATAACGGCCCACGGCGGTGGGGGTAACGTATGAGTATGGTGGATATGCGCGATCTTGCAGGGGATCTGAAATAAAATGGTCCGTGTTCTAATCAGAGCAGCGGGCCTGCATTCAGCCGTCGTGGTGATTTTTTGTGGAAAAACCACATACTTCTAGCTCCTGAGTCCAAAATGATGAAGCCTGAAGCCAAAATTCAAACGAATTTTTCACCCGCTCAGTAAAAAAATGTGTATGGTATATATTGTAGGTCGAACTTGCCTATTTGGGCAGGTCAACAAGAGTCAACACAGCCTCACAGAAAGCTGATAAAAAGAAATTCTGTATTCGTTATTCCATATATAGTTATGCGTTCACTAAAAAATTTAATCCTCGTCGTTTTGTATTTTATGTAGTCACGAATATATTGTTTGTTCAAAGAATTTGATATCAAAATTTTGCCTTTAGTTTTTAAGACAGTTTAATAGAAACGGTGAAGACAACATAATTAAAACTTGGAGACGCCAGACTGCCACGGGCACGCTTATGAAGTGGTATAAGTCAACTGTTGCAAGAATAATTAATATTCATGCTTTAAATATTGTTGCAGCTCCACCTTGCCTTATTTATTTACTTACTATTGCCTTGTTTATTCACTTGCGTGATTATTCGGTAGATTAGATATAGATTGGTTGAAATCCGACGGTTGTAATAATAATGTGGCAAATTTCATTCTGGTATTTTCGTAAAATTGGTATACAATTTTTGTTTCATATTAAACACTACCATACAACCTTTCACAATATTTTTTCCTCGTGCGGCAATCCCCTCGGGTACCACCTCCCGTGGCATGTCGGACTCAAACCGACTAAAACCGCACGCCGTCTGGTTACTATTAGAAGGAGAACCAGTGCACCCTAGCAAGGAAAACCCTGGAACCCCGACGTACCTCGGGCCACCTACTGTTCGTAGATGGCCCCCTACCGTCTGCAAACCTCAATGTTCCCGTTACTATCACCCTTGACGCGCGATCCGCAGCGTCCGCGCCTCCACCTGAGCCTTCTTTCTGCTAGGGTGACAGATAGGCTTATCTATCTGGCGTGCGCTTATGGAGGACGGAGATCATTTCGATATCTCCGGCACCCGAGTCTCCTGCGATACCTGGCCCTTTTCCGGGCCTGGCGGGCTGGTAGAGTTCTAAACCTCTCCCGATCCTGCTCCGCCGTTTTCTTGGCAAGCATAACTGAGACTTCACCCTGATGGCCGCCACATGATCACGCCTCAGCTCGTCCCACGCTGGACATTCTCCCAGCGTGTGGAGCGCCGTGTCCACGGTCTGGCCATCGCAGTGGTGGTACTCAGGCGTTGACTCCTTGCGAATCAGACACAGGTGATCGTGCCCACCGTTCACTGTTACCCTTCAGTGTTACCCGCGGTGATCCTCGTGATGTTCTCCTAATCGATAACGGCCACGGCGGCCTATCTCAACGGAGACCAGACAACTACACAGAAGATTTTATAGTGCAGAAGTGTGTGCGCAAACACAGGCGTACTCTCAGTGCCCTCCGTTTCGTAATCCGATGGGACGGTTAACCGGGCTGGACCGACAACTTAACGTGCTCTGCCAGGCACGGGGGCTAGACCCCTACTACTATAATCAGAAAATCTCAATAACACTTTGGCACGACCCGGGAACTTGAACCCTAGACCTTTTAATCGGCAGTTGCAAAGCTATAACAACAGTAGAAGTTCAGTTTCTATATATTTAAATAAATAAATAAATATGTTCAGACATTTTAACACACAACGCCATCTAGTCCCAAACTAAGCAGAGCTTGTACTATGGGTACTAGATAACTGATATTAATACATAAATACTTTTTTTTGTAAATACATAAATATTATACATAGAAAACACCCAAACTCCGAAACAAATATTTGTAGATCATACAAACATTTGGTCCGACCCAGGATTCGAACCCGAGACCTCATGGACGGCAGTCGCGTACGATACCACTGCGCCACCGAGGCAGTCGCATATAAAATAACATATACATATATACATATAAAATAACTAGAATATAGCTTATCTTAACATACTTTAGTATTTAGAATTTATCCGATGTTGTTTTGGTTGTTTATACTTTAACAGCCTTATTCATAAACGTTATTTAACTAGAAACAGTGCTTTTCTGTTATCTTGAACTTTAATTCTGTAAGCATAAAGTTGAAAATAACACAGAACCGTTACTTAAAATTATAATACATGGATGAATAAGGCTGTAAGTATTTACAAAAGTCGAACTCCGGCTAGAGTGTTGAACTATAATATATGTATGGAACATACATATTGCTATCGTTGAATTACCAGGCTGAGATGTTTAAAAAGACTACATTTTGATGACCATTATTTTAATATCACACAAGCAAGCCTATTGCACTTTAGGAATCGAATGTGAAACTGAGAGTTCAACATATAAGGAGAAGTTGTTAAAATGAGAATGCAATAGTAGGAAAAGGACATTACTTCGATGACTCGAACTTGAACTGTCAAGTTCAAACTCTCTGATTGATTGAAACCTGATTGATTGATTGACGATTGATTTAGATTGATGAAAACATATATATAACAGATGGTTAAGGATAGAACAAGAAATAAACTGGTTATGCTGTTGCTAAAAGTACGGGCACTGTCGAAGAGTTACGCTTCGGCATGCATGGGCTGGTTTGGAGTAATACCACGGCCTTACAGAAAAACCGGTGTGAAACAGTGTCTGCGCTGTGTTTCACCAAATGATTGAGGATATCGGAGGCCCATACCCCATCACCTCCCCATCCCCCTTGTCATCCCCCACAGGCTAACTTACCATCAGACGACACGCCTGCTCGTTTGCTCTATTCCAAAAAAAAACCGTAAACATCAAGCAGGTCAACCGTTTAGCGCCTGGCAACTTGGATAGTTAAAAAGATAACAATATTGCACGATGCAACTACATGCGACCACCTATTACACCGAATAAGAATTTCATAATTGTCATTAATTATTTATTTATTTAAAACTTACTCATATCGGTATAAGAGATAGAGCGAGCCAGCGGGTGAACTTAAGATAAGTTTGATTACATATATATTGATACTCTTGGATGGACACATTGGACACCTTTAACTTCTTGACACAAGTGTTACAACCCCCGCCCCCCATGCTGAGACAAACGTACTTAAGCTACTCATAAGCCTTCCATATGCACTGTTATTAGATTAAGTGTTAATAGATACGTATTCTTAGAGGCGACTACGCCCGCTGTTGAAGCAGACGAGAATTAACTCAGTTTGAGTGAACTAGTAAATCTCTTTTATTTAATTACTATCTTTTTACCCGCGGCTTCGCCCGCAGTGGAGCCATTAAATAAGTATGAGAGATGAAGGGTAAGGGTATAATAGAAATGAATCAATATGATAACTAAATTTTATTCCTTGGCTAAGATCAAAAATTTTTAAAAATTACTCCATCAATGAAGTTTCAACACCTTAAAATATGCTTTTGAAGTAGTTAAATTTGACGATTTTTTGACAAACAATTTTATTATCCTTCGTAAAAAAAATTTTTTTTAATAAAATGTATCCTATGTTACTTCTAATACCTTCAAGAGTATATGTACAAAGTTTCATGATGATCCGTTAAGTGGTTTTTGCGTGAAAGCGTAACAAACAAACTTACATTCGCATTTATAATAGTATAGGGATTTGGCCCAGTTGGTAATAAGTAACACCTAACAGACACGTAAACGCTTATAGGGTTACTCCTCAACCAGAATCATTGAAGATGAAGAGGAGAATCAAGGGGAGGGTAGAAGAACAACGAAATTATGATAATGATGGTACTTCCTTTTGAGGTACATTCATCAACTTAATATATTCTTCAGACTCT
This sequence comes from Hyphantria cunea, assembly GCA_003709505.1. Classification (NCBI taxonomy): domain Eukaryota; kingdom Metazoa; phylum Arthropoda; class Insecta; order Lepidoptera; family Erebidae; genus Hyphantria; species Hyphantria cunea. The sequence goes on along the minus strand of PKRV01000430.1, from coordinate 536,001 downwards.
TCAGACATTCTTCAGACTTTTAAAACACAACGCCATCTAGTCCCAAAATAAGCAGAGCTTGTACTATGGGTACTAGACAACTGATATTAATACTTATATACTTTTTTTTTGTAAATACATACATATTATACATAGGAAACACCCAAACTCCGAAACAAATATTTGCAGATCATACAAACATTTGGTCCGACTCAGGAATCGAACCCGAGACCTCTAGCACAGCAGTCGCATTCGCTACCACTGCGCCACAGAGGCAGTTGTTACAGGGCCAAAGGCAAAGTGAATACATACATAACATTCATATATAAATAAAGTCACGCCTATTTCCCAAAAAGGAATACAGAGACACACCTCTTTTGCACGTTGAAATTACTGGTTCTGCATCGCGCAATGAAAATTTTCATATGACTTAGCTAAATACCATCGGATCTGCGACCCTAGCTGAACTGAGGAGTTTACCCGAAGGTGATGCCTATTCCATTGCGGATAAGCACTAACAGGGGTCCGGATGTCTGAATAACAGCTGTTCTAGCACCTCTCAAATTTCAGGCGATAAGTGGGACACCGTACGGTTTTAGTCGGCCCGATTCCGTACACACCACCTTGCTGTAAACCCAGTGGGGATGAAAGGGGTTACCTCAATTAAAAAAACGGTCTGCAAGAATGAACTATTGAAAATAACATTCTTCGGTGTTACGGAAGTAGATTATTCAAAAGCTGCTTGGCGCTGGAGTTAAACGACATATTCATATTTAAATTTATGACCAAACTTTAAATAGTTACGGCCGGGCTATGCAATATAAGTTGCCCTCATTGTTCCCGTGCCTGCTCGCTGCCATAATGGCCTCAAATGGTGTTATAAATAATAAATTTTTATTAGTGTGTATACATTCTTAAAATATCCTTATCAGTCCTGTAAAACATGCCTAATGGTCTTCTGTCTATATGCTGGGAAGTTGGGAGGATATCCGAATAAGTAGAATATTGAAGCGTATATTTCATTCAGCGAAGACATACCAAATTTTGTAGATTTAACTGAATCTTCATTAAGTAAAATATATAATACATATTCATATTTTCTGTATAAAAGTTTGTTATTGCCAAAAATAATGACAAATTTATGACTTTTGGATTATTTTTCGTAACTAGTATTTTATAACAATCTAAAAAAAAAGTCACTTGTCTAGAAAATCAAGCCACACACATACTTTAAATAACTCTTGGTAATACCATAGGGCGAAACTTATCAGGGCAAGTTTACTCAAATTGTTGAATAAAAGTACAAGCTAGTTTAAGCTTAGGTGGCGCTAAGGGTCAGATGTAAGAATTTTTTTTAAAAAATCTTGTTACATTCACATTCCCCTGACCAAAAATATCTTAATAGAAATACAGGCGTACAACAAAGCGATCTTATAGCTACCGTTTTTCCTGCTACGGTTCGTAACCTTAAAGAGAAAGGCTCTGTTTGATACAAAACATTCGTTTATACATTAACACTACGCAAGGAACATTTTGGTTTTACCCTTCCCTATTTAAAAGTAGTATTTCGGTTAGAATTCTGCTAGTAAAGAAATTCTTGTATTCTCACTAATGTGCTTGGGTTAAGGCAAAGGTGAAAGAGGAGCACTATTACATTAGTCTGTTATACAGATTAAAAATAAATTCATTTGTCAGAATATAGCATATTAAGAGTCGGTTTTATCAGTTGAAGTGGTCCGCCACTGGATTTGAACCCGAGACCTCAAACATAGCAGTCGCATACGTTACCACTTCGCCACCGAGGTATTAAGGTATCTGGTAGATAACATTAAACATTATGAAAAACTGATAAAACCAGCTCTTAATACGCTATATTCTGACAAATGAATTTATCTTTAATCTTGTATAGCAGACTGCCTCGGTGGCGCAGTGGTAGCGTACGCGACTGCTGTCCATGAGGTCTTGGGTTCGAATCCTGGGTCGGACCAAATGTTTGTATGATCTGCAAATATTTGTTTCGGAGTTTGGGTGTTTTCTATGTATAATACGTATGTATTTTCAAAAAAAAGAAAGTATTTATGTATTCATATCAGTTGTCCAGGACCCATAATACAATCTCTGCTTAGTTTGGGACTAGATGGCGTTGTGTGTTAGATGTTCGAAATATTTATTATTATTTATTATTATTATTACTATTGTAATAGTGCTCCTCTTTCACCTTTGCCTTAACCCAAGCACATTAGTGAGAATACAAGAATTTCTTTACTAGCAGAATTCTAACCGAAATACTACTTTTAAATAGGGAAGGGTAAAACTAAATGTTCCTTTCGTAGTGTTAATGTATAAATGAATGTTTTATATAAAACAGGGCCTTTCTTTCAGGCGCACAGAAGTCGCATTCACTACCATTGCCCCACAAATGGAGTCAATAATGTAGAAACCAGTTAATAGTATTCAGTCAAAAACAATAGATTTATCTTTGATAATAGGGTATTCCTTATTGCAATCTAAAACCTGGTGTGTACCTATGTTCCACACTGTCATTACGTATCTTACGTACTTATCTCTTAACTGACTACACAGAGAAGATGGACGATAGTCATATCTTTATTCATCAACTCTTCTGTGCGTGTGTATATGACTAAACTCATCCTAAACGGCTGAACCGATTTTAATAAAACAATTGTGTCCATTCCTGAGGATTCGCGAATGTTTCAGTTTGAAAAAAAGAAAGAAATTGATTCGATCCGAAGCGTTATCTTCGGATGAAGTTATACCGCGGGTAATACCGCGGGGCTCATCTAGTATTTATGTATTTCCAAGAAGGTTCACTTTCTGCTCCCCCTGTACATATTATAACGATTACTAAATAACTTATTATCTCTGCGATTATCACAATCTATAAGATTAATCGAATTCTTGAGTCCAATATATAAACGTATACAAATCTATCAACATAAATTTGTACTAGTCAACAAAAAAAACTAGGTATATAAAAACATTCTTTCCCATGTGTGACATGTGTGTACATTGAAATATAGTACAAGTGAATACAAGATAGATCGATTTATCGCCCCTGAAACGGCGGAAGGCGCCTCTGATATCACCGACTGATAGCATGTCGGACTCGAACCGACTAAAACCACACGCCACCTTGGGTACCAGGATCCGGTAAACCAGGTGCACCATGGAAAGGAAACCCCTGGAATCTCGGCGTACTATGGGCCACTTACCTTTCGTAGATGGCCCCCTCCTGAGCAGGAACGCCCTTGAAACCCCTTGCTGCCTGCGATTCAGTTATATGTATAAGAATTGTTTGTTTAAAAATATTAGATAAGTATACCAGCAGTCTGGTTACTAAAGTACAGGTTTTGCCTAGATTAGAATAAGACGGCCGTGTGTAACATGTGTGAGGATCTAATATCTAATCTAGTTTAAAATAATCTAATGTAAAACTTTGGGAGATTATTTATTTAATAATTATAATAATAATAAGTCCTTAGGAATACCAGAATCTTGCGTGAAGCTAACATTGCAGGAACGCTTCTTTGGCCGCCTGAATAAAGTACTTAAAAATCTTTTATCAGGGGGTAACAAGGTGCGAGCCTACAATGCTTGGGTCATGCCGGTTCTGATGTAATACTTAGATGGACTCAGACCGAATTAGATGCCCTTGATAGGCAAGTCCGTACACTGCTGACTGCATTTTGAATACACCACGCACGTTCATCGGTTATGAGATTGTATATCCCGCGAAAGTGTGGGGGTCGTGGACTATTAAATATAAAGACCCTACACAATCGCGAGATATACAATCTTAGAGATTATTTTCTAGGTACTAATGAGGGAGTGCATCGCAGTGTGGTTGCAGTGGATACTGGGATCACTCCACTCGCTCTGGCTAAAGAGAATTGGCGCAAACCTGTAATACTTAGTACTAATGATCGCAGGGATGTATGAAAGGCCAAGGAACTCCATGACGGGTTTTATCGGGCCCTTAATGGGTCCGATACAGACTTTAAAGCATCAACCTCCTGGCTACTGTATGGTGATCTATTATCACAGACAGGACTATTGTTGCCAATAAGCCTAATATTGTGGTGATAGATCGATTAGAGAGCCGCGCAATGACTGTCGACATCGCCGTTCCTCATGACGAGAATCTGGTGAAAGTCAAAAAAGGAAAACAAAAGAGATATTTGGATTTATCTCACGAGATTGTCGATATGTGGGATGTAGATTCAGTGATCATTGTTCCGATAGTTGTGTCTGTTCACGGATTGATAGCCAAGAGCCTCGACCAACACCTCAAGAGGCGCACGTTAGATGGCTGGATCAAGGGTCTGATGCAAAAGGCAAAGCAAAGTCTTGATACGGCTCGTATTGTGAGGAGGTTCTTGTATTTGGAGCCTTAACCACCGGTTCCTTGGTCCCTGTACCCGAAGTCGGTGGTCTACTATTTTTTATATTTTTAAATATATATTATTGTTTATTTTTTTAATGTATTTAAAAACTTAATAGATATGTATATATATATTTAATAAAGAGAATAATAATGATCATAATAAATATTTCGGACATCTAACACACAACGCCATCTAGTCCCAAACTAAGCAGAGCAGGGTAATGGACAACTGATATGAATACATAATACATTTTTTTTGTAAATACATACATATTATACATAGAAAACACCCAAACTCCGAAACAAATATTTGCAGATCATACAAAGATTTGATCCGACTCAGGATTCGAACCCGAGACCTCATGGACAGCAGTCGCGTACGCTGCCACTACTCCAACGAGGCAGTCAGGTTTTTCAAATATGTTTCGATAGATGATAGATTATAGATTCGTTCAGTATTTTTACGTCAAACAGTAACAATTACATATACGTTCTTACCAACTTCAACATTTTTAATATTAGTAGGATTTATGTAACATCGCTAGGAGTTTAAACCTTGTTTATTTCACACACTAACTCAAGTCGACGACAGGAAGTGAAAGTTGGGAAAAATGGCCGCTTTTCCGCCTTGTAATGGCGTCTCTATTTTGGTGCTAGAGCACCCTTGAGCAATGCTACACACACGCATAGTATTTCTAAATGTAAAATTTCAATATTATCCTGTGTATCTATTATTGGCAAGCTCAACCGCAACGATATTATATCATAGCAGAAAACCGAATTTTAAAAATTGCTTAATTTTTCTTTTACAAGAACAACTTTCGAGCTCTTCAATAAGCGAATGTAGTTATTTATTTTTTATAGCTCCCCATCTGGTAACGGATTGATAATACAGTGTCACCAACTTTTAGCTGCCAAAATGATTCTGTTCTGCCTGATAGAAAACATAAGCAGAATCCAAGAGTGGACACCATCGGTAATGCGAATAAAGACAATGCAGCATGGAGGTCACTATGGCGGCCTATTGTGGTGTTTTCCACGCTCCGTTCAAAGGACCCGGGATCATAGTGGGATCATGTCGTAAGATAACGTTACTGCTTAGAGAAGGTAAACTTAGAACCAACTCAATGGTAAATAGTAGAAGTTGGTCTGATGACTTCTTCTGAGTCCAGTGCTGAGTCCTCTCCTTAGAAAAAAGGTATCCACGCTTGGCGGAGAAATTGATATGGGGTTTGTTTTCTTTCTATTTTGCAGTGTGTTTCTAATGTATGTATATTGAATTAGGAAAATTAGGAATTAAGCCACGAAGTAAGCTGCAAGTTGCAATTTACAATTATGACTTAACTAGCTTTTGCCATCGGTTCCGCCCGCCTGTATGTCTGTTATCGCAGTAAAGAGTAACCTATATTTTTCCCCAAGAATCAAAGTAATACAAGAATCATCAGTGGTTAAGGCGTGAAAACATTACAGACAAACAGATTTACTATGGAGTTTATAATATTAATATGGATTGCTGATTATATCAATTAAAGGTGTCTTTGCTATTAGATCTTAGAAGGGAGTTTGGAAAACCATATTCCTAATTGCACAATAACTATCCCAAGATAAATGATTAAGAGATGATTAACTCTCTCGTCTGTTGCTTCTTGACTATGTACCATACATAAGTTTCAAATTAATTATTTGAACCTTATATCTTGAGATTATGCAACATTTTCTCTATTAACTTGACACACCCATAAACTCACACAGTGCCCTCAGAGATGTGATAGTGGTCCCGAAATGCTGGCGAGCGGTCCCCGCCATGTTAAAATATGGTGGAGTATGGACTGATATTGAGTGTGTGTGATTATTGTTTTTGGTATTCTTACTTTGTTATATGTTAAAGGTTATGTTAAATAGCTTTATGAATGGTGTTACCAAGGCCCAATTGAAAACTAGCGGCAGACATTTCGTCCGACACAATGCTGAATTGCGTCCATTTTTGGCCTTGCAAATTTGTTATAATGTTACCTTTTTCATTGTTATTTTTTTAGTTTTCCAAATAAATCTTTTTTCTTTCTTTTTTTTTCTTCTTCTTTCAGATGTACATAGGTGTAGCCCTGTACTATGATAGCCAGACTGCTGCTGAATATAATTATAAACTGTAGCTGTTACTGTAAAATAAAACAATATCTTAAAAAATAATAAACACACAAACTTTCGACCTCGCGCTACCGCTAAAATATAAGCTATATTTGTAATTATCTATCCGTTCTCAGTGATCAGTTCTAAGATGAAAAGCATGAGCTCTAAAATTTCAATCATCACTTAAGAGCTACGAAACTCTATGATTTAATGAGAATTCACTTTCTTCCTATAGTTAGGTTACCACTACCAACCAGGTTAATATCACTTTTAAACTCCGGCTGAAAAGTAAAGAGGATTGCTGCCATTGGAATATACATTCTGTATCGCAGTGGACTTTACAACCATACATGAAACGCACACAAAGAAAACCCAGACTCAAAACAGCAATTTGTGGATCACACGAAGTGTTTTCCCACGTGGGATTTAAACCCACAACACATGGTGAAGTAGAGAGTGGCATGGCACCGCTTAAACCGCTGGGATAACCGTGCAGACAAGTCGACTTTTTTAAATTCTGTTTATTTCAAATTTTAATAATTTGTTTGTTAGAACTTTCAAATTCTGTCATTTAGAATTTGGAAAAATTACTTCCCATTTGCTTTCTTTTATATTGCTAGCTAATAAAATAATATTATCGGCGCTCATAGCCCAGTTGCACTCGGTGATTAGAATCAATCAACGAGGGTAAGCAACGGCGGCGCGGTCGGTATCTGGATGGGTGAACGCTGGTGGCATGTTACCATGAGCGTCTCCGTGAGTCGGAGGGCACGTCAAGCAATTGGTCCCGGTTGTTAACATACGATAACAGTCGTGAAGCTTAGCTGGAGGCCTCCGGACGGCTTAAAAACATCCAACGGCAAGATACGTAGCCACAACGTTGTCTTGCCAGTCCCCAACCCGCACTTGGCCAGCGTGGGGACGTATGGCCTTAACCCTCTCCTGAGAGGAGACCGAGCCCAGCAGTGGGATACTATGGGCTGTTGATGATGATATTGTTCTATATCTGTATGTTCTATATAACCGTATGATGTATGTCTGAAAAGTCTCCCGGGACACAACTTATATTCTTAGTGCAAGGTAAAAAGAACATTCATGTAACTGTTCTAATAGTATTTAGCGGGGAAAATTAATGAATGAAGAACAAAATTTATAACAAGTCGTCGTCTAAATGTTATGCTTCTCTAAAGATAATTATAAAATACTGTAGTTATATACGTTTCTTATGTAAATCTGCAAATCAGAAGCCACAGGATGGTCTGCCGGACCTAGCCCCCGTTTGCCTTAAAAAAGAAAAAAAAACGGAACACTGGCTTTTCTTCAAGGTAGATTCTTAAAAACCAAAAACTACAGAAGAAAAAAAAGGGGTTCTACAAATAGAAAACAATTTACAAAGTTACATTTGCTAAATTGAATTGTACAGTATTCTCTAAGCTGATGATCTCTATACCTATATTTTAGACAGCATAGTATGGATAATCCAAAATACGGTTGTGATTCCAATCTCTAAATCACGAATAGTAGTCGTATTTTAGATAAAATTACTGTTTCATAGTGCTTTATTTTCTGCGTTACCACGACACAAGTATGTAATTATATCAAATAATGTGTCAAATCCAAAAAATATCAGACTTTTTTCTAATCAAATTCCTAAACACTCATAATGTTTTTAAAGTAATTATCTAAAATTATTAACTTTTTCCAAATTAGAGACTCATTGCGTAATTTACAAAACTTAAGAAATAGATCTTCCTTTTATTTATTGTTTCCAGCACAACGTGGTAATGTTTCAAACGATTTCAATAAAGAATAAAGATATCAATCCGCTACCTACAAAACTCCTTCATGTATTGTCATTTGGGATGATATTCTTTTCAGTTTAAATCAAATTCCAGTCCCATTCCAGGATGTTGATGACAAAAATGATGACAATTCTTCTATACTTTTCAAAATGAATTATTCTAATTATAATTTCACCACGCTGATATATACGTTCTATTCAAACGATATAGTTATATTGATACGCCGAGCAATTTATCAAAGTCAGGGCACAGCGTCGCACGTTAATTACTGTGTTTCGGATCATCCTACGATGTATTGACGTGACGTCGATCAACGCGATGAAGAGCCTTTAAACCAATGCTATTTACAAATTAACATTTAATTTCTATTTTTACAAGTCTCACATCTAGAATAGAATAGAATGGAATATGATAGGACGGGACGGGACGGGACGGGATGGGACGGGACGGGATGGGACGGGACGGGACAGGATAGGACAGGACAGGAGAGAACAGAACAGAACAGAAAAGAACAGAACAGAACAGAATAAACTAAACTTTATTATACACCGATTAATATAGTTATATTTGAGCTAAACAATGTAATGACTATGTACAACTGGCGGCCTTTTCGCTAAAAAGCAATCTACAGCATTTAATAGTCCACTGCTAGAATAGGCCTCTCTTTAGAAAGAAAGTTTTGGTCTACCCATGCTGGCCAGATGAATTAATATATATAAATAAAGTAAATATAAATATGTTCAGACATTTTAACACACAACGCCGTCTACTCCCAAACTAAGCAGAGCTTGTACCATGGGTACTAGACAACTGATATTAATACTTATATACTTTTTTATACATATACATATTATTCATTCGGGTTCGACTCCCGGGTCGGGTCAAATGTTTGTATGATCTACAAATGTTTGTTTCGGAGTTTGGGTATTTTCTATGTATGATATGTATGTATTTACAAAAAAGAAGTATACATGTATTTATCAGTTATTTAGTACCCATAATACAAGCTCTGCTTAGTTTGGGACGAGATGGCGTTGTGGCTGAAATGTCTGAAATATTTATTTATTCATAGAAAACATCTAAACGCCGAAATAAATATTTGTAGATCATACAAACATTTGGCCCGACTCGGGAATCGAACCCGAGACCTCTTGCATAGTCATTGGTATAGAGTTTGTCTTGAGTAGTATTATGTCTTTTATTTGCTCACTTAGTCATCTCTTACGGTCACCTAGTCCGGCACTAAGCAGAGCCTGTATTGTGTTATCCATACTGTTGTTAAAAACATTTTTTTCTAAGCACATCATAATCAGCCAATCAAAATCTACTGTAGAACAAAGGCTTCCTCCAGAGAGCGCCAACTTTCCTAGTCTTGGGCAGCACGCATCAAACTACTAGCAATTCTTTAATTATATTTAATTATATATTTAATAGCAAGTCCTTTAAGCGTCCTACAACACGTTTGCCTAGACTAAGTCTGTACTCAAGCACATTCCGACTGCAGCGATCAATTCCGCCTAAAGCCATGACCGGCCCACTTCCACTTTAGCGTACAGATTATCCGTGCCATGAAGTGGAAATATATACAAATTATAGGAAACCGAACCTGTTACCCACGAAAAATACCACGACCTCTTAATTTGCCATCATGTTTAATAAACCACTCGATCAAAAGGCCTATCTTATATAATAACTAACTACATTATATAAAACTTCTAATGTTTTTGAACAAAGAAAATTTACAGTTTACTTTTAAAAATATGCTGCAAAGTTAGTCATCCAACGCATCGTTCTGTACGTTTAATGTAGAATATAAATCAAAAACATGGCTGAAAGGGGCCAAAAATTTATCGAAGTACTCCTGTTAAGTGGCCGGAGCAATATGGCCGTTAGCAGTTTTTATGTATTGTTTTTTGGCAGCATTTACAAAGAATAGAAAGCATTAGTTCAGCGTAAAAGATTTACCCGTCTAGTGACAAATTAATAATACACACTGTCCCTACGCCTAAGGAGTAAACTACTGCAAAGAGAAGTCAAGCTTGACCAACCAACCCTATACCACAGACATCTAGACAGTGTGGTATTACAGGCGAAAATCTCCTTTCTAAGCATTCTACGGAAGGCTACTGATGATTTGACAACTTCCACATATCGATACAGCAGAAACATACTACAGCACCATCTACAGAAGATACGTCGAACTACAGAGTAATGAAATACGGAGCAGTTACTAATCCTAAATCGCGATATAGAAGTTCTCGCACCGATTAGTATATGTACAACATCCCAACGTCAACTATTGGGCCGCGGCCCGCAATTCATGATTAAGTCGCTTGGTAGGACGATCCGCCCTTTGTGTTGGAGGGTCATGACACCCGTCCCTCCACAGTCATAAAAATGCCTTTTATGCAGTAAAGTATGTGTCATAGTTATATTTCTTTATTTTAAATCTGACGTAAAGCATCAGCGAGACAGGTGAAACTTATTAACACTACTTAAGAATGAAAATGGTATAAGAAGAAAGAAGGTATAAGATATAAAGCATTTATATGTTCAGTAGTCAAAAAAACAGCTTTCCTTACACGATGCAGAATTGATAGTTACTACGTAGTTCAATTAACCGCCGCTAGGTAGAGCTAAACGTAGGTAGGAACCAGAACAGTTACATGAATGTTCTTTTTACCTTGCACTAAGAATATAAGTTGTGTCCCGGGAGACTTTTCAGACATACATCATACGGTTATATAGAACATACAGATATAGAACAATATCATCATCAACAACCCACAATGTCCCACTCCTGGGCTCGGGTCTCCTCTCAGGAGAGGGTTAAGGCCATAAGTCCCCACGCTGGCCAAGTGCGGGTTGGGGACTGGCAAAACAACGTTGTGGCTACATAATCTTACCGTTGGATGTTTTCAAACCGCCCAAAGGCCTCCAACTAAGCTTCACGATTGTTATCCTATGATAACAACCGGGACCGACTGCTTAACGTGACCTCCGAATCACAGAGACGCTCATACTAACATGCCACTAGCGGTCACCCATTCGGGTACTGACCGTGCCGTCGTTGCTTACCCAGAACAATATGAATCGTTCTAAGTGTGCTCCCCTGTGCGGACCGAGCACACAACATTCAGTGCAGTAAGTAGGCATCGTGCAGTATACTCAACACACAGTATAGTCTACAACTATTAATGGAACTTAACCATTAAATTGTTAAGCACACATTCGTGTGACTCAGACTTATGTTCTAATTCTATATGCAGAACTGGTTATGCTACGCAACAAAATATCACCACAAATTTCTCTCGTAATTAATATTAATTAGTTGGAAAAAAAAACATCTCGTACAAAATTTTATGAATGAATGCAACGGTGTACGAACCCAGATTAGGGCGGATGTCTGGTATTGGCGTTGCTCATTAATTTGATAGATGACGCGAGGGGGCTCTTGTTACCTCACGAACATAAGTTTGTCGTTTAAAGATCGTTCCGACCGATCGTTAATTGGGCCAAAAATCAAAGGTTACTTGCAAGAATAGAGATTTTATTAGAAACCTATCAAAGTCATCAAGACCTATGATTTCTGATTACTTCAAACCGTACAACGAAAGATCTTTATACTTATTTACTGTACATTCGTCAAGCCTGGCTAATATTAATGTTGGGTTTTGTACCCAAACACAGCGAAGTCAAAAGGTAGGTTAAATTTTAGCGGTCTATCTATGTTGCACCGTAGCGCCTTAACTACAGAACCGATTTTAGTGGACTAAGTGTCAATGGATTTGTAATAATAGTATTTTTTCAATTAAATTAAAGATTTTTAAGTGGTGATGTTATATATTTTTTTCTTTTTTTTGTCTATTATATATTCTTTCTTGTGATAATATTTGTTTACTTAAATTTAATGTTTTTATTGGAGTAAAAACTCTTAAAGAAGCGATCAAGAAAGAATGCAATAAATCATTGATTCTCAGTCCGTTTGGATTTACGAATCAAAAAACAAAGTCTCTCATATTTAGATTTTTGGTTTAAGGAAAATCGTGTTTCGGGAATAATCATTTTGTGAATAAATTTAACGTATTACAAACAGGAAAAGTCCTGCGAAATGAATGTAGCGCACACCGCTGAACAATGTTGACTGACGTAGGGATGTCATCGAAATATCGATATGAGTTTGAGTAACAAGGGCCTCGAGAGGAAAATAAAAATATCTTTATAATCTAATACTTTTTATCGAGCAATATACATATAATCTGAATCTCGGATACAGCTCCTATGATTTTCATGAACTTTAACATAAGACATGGGTAAAATTCATGCATACATATGCAATGATAAATGGACAGATAAATTATGCCGATGACTTCGTCAACAAATCTCGATAATGATTGCGCACTCCAATCTTGAAGTTTATTCGGCTGGTACACGATCTAATATCTAAGGGTAGGGCGTTCCAGAGATTTACAGCTTGTACGGTGAAGGAAGAATGAATAATTCGAGAGGAATGTGAAGGACAAAGAAGGAGGAGATTATCGGTGGAGCGAAGATGTCTGTCATGGTTAGAGCAGAGATATTGTAAGAGGGATGTTAGGTAAGTGGGTGAGTGAGGAGAGTGAAGAAGAGAGTGCAACGTTGTCAACGCCCGTAAATTGCGGCGGTTTCTTATAGGTAACCATGACAGCTCCATCCGATAAGCGGATACATGGTCATATTTTCGTAAGTTGAATATGAATCGAATGCAATTATTGAGAAGCCGGTCCAGTTTATTGAGGAGATCTGCATTCAGGTCGAGGTAACACACATCACCATAGTCTATCACTGGGAAAATTAACGTCTGCACTAGCATGGTCTTGGTTTTTATCGGGAGAAAATTTTTTAGTCGATAGAGGCCACGCAGAATATTCGTGACCTTTTGACTGACCCTGGTTACCTGAGTTTGCCAATTCAGGGTTGTGTCAATGTACAGACCAAGGTCCTTGGCTGTTTGACTAACGGGCAATACTGAACCATCAAAAATGATATCTGAGATGGCGTCATAGTCAATTCTACATACCATTCTTGGGCTCCCCACGAAGATCACCTGACATTTGGACGGGTTCACCTTTAAGCCGAACTTGCTGGACCAGTTTTTTATTGCATCCAGATCGTGGTTGATGCTGTCGATTGCTTCGTCAATGTTTTCTACTCTCGCATGTGAGTAGATCTGCAGGTCGTCTGCATACAGATGATACGAACACTGAAGTTTGTGAGTTACGAAGCCGATAAAAAGCGAAAAGAGAAGTGGAGAAAGAATGCCGCCTTGAGGTTATTGAAGTTTTTTAAGAAACTGATGAATATTTAGACGTAAAATTACTTACCCAGACTCATCAATTCATCAAAGCAGAGCGTATGCCGCTGGGCCAAATTTGGCAGCTGACGTTTTATTTTGCAAACACCCACTTTGAAAGGATCTTGGAAAGTTTACCCCTAAGTATCCATAATAGTAAAAATAAAATGTTTTATGAAACTTGAGAACTTTTAATGCAAAACTAGTGATTTATACAAACGTGATTTAGATAATACCAAATTTGTGTTAACACGTAAATAAAAAAATGGCACGCTTCTAAAAATGTATTTGAATCGAATAAATACTGATATAAAAAGGTTGTGTCACGTCCCTAGCTTAGCGTGAAAGAGCGTTGGGCATTTGACCCAATCCCGATGAGAACAATAATTTACGTGCACCCTCCCAATACTCCCTTTTCCCCCTATTGCCTCTAAAGACTGATACTGACAAATAATATTTTAAAAAAATAAGTAATATAATTTATCATTACAATTTCGATACTTTCGTTGAAGTAAGTAAAATGTGTGGACTAGGCTAGTTAATTCTAGAAAGATCAAATTCTAAATAATGACAAATAAAAGTATTATTGCAGCCACGCTTTACTTTCGGGCCTTTTCCTAAAGTATGTTGTGGTCAGCTTTAATTATACCACGATACAGTTGAACCTCAATGTTTTACTGGGTGCGACTGTCATCAGACCTTCACAACCTAATTATTAGGCGATATCAAAGTTCTGTGGCGACTTCCACATACAGCGGCAACATAAACATATGACAACGCCATCTACCGCAAATACACTGAACTACGGAGTAATGTACTACACTAAGAAACTACCAATCCTACATCGCGCAATAAAAGTTCTCGCGCCGATTAACGTATATACAACTTCCCAACATCAACCGTTGGGCAGTGGCCCGCCAGGCATGATCACCTAGCCTGGTTGGAGTATCCTCCCTTTGTGTTGGAGGGACATGACACCCGTTCGTCCACAGTTCTGTAAAAATACTCTTGTCGAACTTTTTAAGGCTGAGGCAACTAATAATGATTTGTTTAGATGTTCGTATGGTAACTAGGACAGACGGCGGAATTATGGTGTGTCACCCAATTCACCTTGACAATAGAGTACATCTGGCATCTGTTTGTGTCGATCTATGATTTTTGACTGTACCTTCAATATAACGTCCATAAATGTCACTCAGTGTCTTAATAGCATAAATGATTTTGAATTTTAATTAAAAACTAATATTTACTTACAAAAGTTTACATATAAATCAGAATGCTTAATGATTGTCCTACTAGCGACATCTACATTTAAAATAAATGATTAATATTAGCATGTAACAAACTGTCTAACGAAGCGAAGTATGTACATATCGTACGGAAATTACAAGAGATAAGAGCTGTACTAACGCCATCTGTTATTTATTTTCGAAGTAAGTTTATAATATTAGTTTTCAGATGGCGCTGATTATACTAAAATGAGGCTATATAAATGTACACTTTAAAATATTCAACAATACTTTAATTTTGTACGGTTTCATTTTCTTTTCATGACAAAGTATGTATTGCTAACTGGACCTTGATTTGTGTTTCTGCTACTGTTTAAGAACATTCTTCTAATTTATTACAGATTTTGCCAATACTCTCCACAATGTTATAGGATGTCTTTGAGCAGGCCTATGTCCAGCTGAGTACGTCTCTACTCTGAAAAAATTAAGTTGGTGGTAGCAGGTACATACGACATTCAAAGACTTCTCGCGACCTTCACGGCGGACTCCCTTGTGGGGGGCCTTACCACGCTCGATCGTCCGATCTGTATGCCGTACAGCATTGGTTGTTGGACGATACTTTAGAAAGGTTTTAGTCCAATATTATGTCTCCTATACCTGTAACGATGATGAAAATGAGCCATATGAGATGAGAAATAAACGTGTTTTCCAAAAATAATTCTAAACTAATATTTTTAATAATATTTCGAACATCTGTAACACAATGCCATCTAGTCCCAGTTGTACTAAACAACTGATAGAAATATATTTATACTTTTTTTCTGCAAATTCATATATGTCACACATAAAAAATATCCAAATCCGAAATAAATATAAACAAATCAAAAATATGGCACAATACAAAATTATAATAATACAATTAGAATCTTTGCTATCTCTTGCTCAATTTCTGTTAGATATTACAAATTACTTCTTGGGGTGGACCCTGCGATTACGTTTGAAACTTGGGGCTATTTCAAACAATTTATGACGTCTGTGACTTTCGAAAGTCGATTTGGGAAGTTCTCAAAATAATCGCCCAGATTTGTCGCCAGTTTTAATGTGAGAGGTCAACGGTTCGAGGCGAGTGTCGACTGTTCGCGATTTTACAATGCAATATTCTCCGCATTCAACGGAGAGCGCCTCGAATCGTCGATTCCCAAGAAGTTTCAATTCGGCTAGACCCTTTGGCTCTGCGTAGAGATGTAGCTTCACTGTGCATCTTCTACCGCATTTACCATAGGAAGTGCTCCGAGGAATAGTTCGGGCTGATTCCTGCCGCCTCTTTCCGCCATCGTCCTTCGCGACAGAAATTTCATCCCCATCATCTCCATGACTGGCAGTCCACAACTTTGCGCTTTTCAAGGAACTTTCTGTCTCGCACAACAAAACTGTGGAATGAATTGTCGCCTGCGGTATTCCCGGACCAATACGACCTTCAAACCTTCAAGAAAAGAGCGTACTCCTTCTTAAAAGGCCGGCAACGCACTTATGACGCCTCTGGTGTTGCGAGTGTCCACGGGCGGCGTAATCGCTTACCATCAGGCGATTCGTCTGCTCGTTTGCCAGCATATCATACAAAAAACAATATTCGAGAATATAAAAAAGTGAAGTTTCATTCTTGGGAAAAATATAACTAGAATTCTTGTGAATACTTCTAACAATTGTTATTTTGAATAGGTACATGAATCAAAAATGTACTGGACCACCGTCGAACGTAGACTAGTCAAATTACTAGTAACTTGAAATTCAGAATTTTTCTTAATGTCAGTTTTCGAAGTTTAAGTCAAGCCTGTAAATGCCTCAATACTCTAATGTAAGCCAAAGTTTCTATGTTAGAGTATATTTCTACTTAAAACAATTCATTGATCATTTGTTCTGTGTTTATTTACACCAATGTTGTTCATACCATGTTTGAAATTAGGATACACACATATGTAAGTGCGTATGTGCGATTCTCTTAGCTTGAAATATGACTACTATCTACCATGATGTAAAAAATAGTTAGTTAAAGAGCAACAACCACTGAGTATTTTAATAGCTTCGTATACTTGCGTTCTGACGGTCAACCCTAAGAACGAAGACTCACCTACTAATTCCATTTACGTCTCTTTTACCAAAATCGCTCACAAAAACTGTCACAAATAGAAAACGGAAAATAATCTCGCTGCTACTGAAAACACAACTTTTCAAAGTACCCATTATATTTTGTTAGAAGACGAACGTTTCGTTAAATGGATGGTCGGGTGAAATAGACCTTTCAAAATTGTTTTTGTGGCTGTTAAAACAATATCTTTGCTTTGTTCGTGTATCTAAAAGACGGTAACACATTTAGAATGATTTGATGTTGTAAAGATTTTTAGCCGCTTGTTTTTTTTTTTTTTTATTTAGGGGCAAACCAGCAAACGTTTCGCCTGATGGTAAGCGATTATCCCCGCTCATGGACACCCGCAACACCAGGGGCGTCACAAGTACGTTGCCGGCCTTTGAGGGATGGAGAGAGGAATGGAGGAGGGGAGGGAGACGGGTTAGGGTATGGACCTCCGGTATCCTCACTCACTCGATGAAACACAACCCAGGCGCAGTTTCAGACCGGTTTTCTGTAAGGCCGTAGTATCACTCCGGTCGAGCCGGCCCATTCATTCCGAAGCGTGGCTCTCCCACGTTTTGTGTTGAATATCAAGTACCTATTGAAGTGAATAATTGGCCTTTTTATAATAAATAGAATACAATGTTTAATAAAAACCTATTTACACACAGATAATATATATAATTCGTGAGAGAGCCAGGCTTCGGTATGAATGGGCTGGCTCGACCGGAGTGATACCACGGCCTCACAGAAAACCGGTGTGAAACAGCGCTTGTGCTGTGTTTCATCGAGTGAGTGAGGATGCCGGAGGCCCATATCCCAATCCCTCCCCCTAACCCCCTACCCATCCCACAAGGTTGGCAACGCACTTGCGACACCTCTGGTGTTACAGGTGTCCATGGACGGCGGTAATCGTTTACCATCAGGCGATACGTCTGCTCGTTTGCCCTATATATAATAAAAAAATATATAGGTAGTCATAAAAATCAAAATACATATCGTTTCAAGGTAGAGTTAGAGTATATAGCAACTCATAAAAAAAATGGTTTTTAAAAGCTTCATAGAGAAACTAATGACTGAACGAGCACCATTATGCTATAGAGCCGTAGCATCATCGATGTTAGTTTTACTGACGCCACTCTATTGTCGTCGATTTAATAGAGTCTGCGACACTGCATGCCCGTAAATAGGGAGATTGACTTACAAAGGTTAGTAGTGACGGGACAGTGTTTATCGATATCTATATTTTACGTTGCAATGAAAATACAAAACTATAGTCTTAGACTTATCGTACGAAAGTTAACTAAAGGTGTTACTTAACATAACATATATCATAACATAACATAACATAACATTATCTTCTAAATAATTTCATAGTACAACAACAACATTAGATGTAACTTATAGTGACGAGCGATGTTATGAATTTATGTACAAGTGAAATATTATGTGGTAGAAATTAACTAGTTGAAACTGCGTTATATATCTGTTTGGCATAAAGAACCTGCAATAAGTTTTTTTATATGTTAAGTGTGTACAATAAAGATAAATAAATAAAAATAAATAAATAAGTAAAAGAATAAATTGTAAACAATTGGAAAGATAGATTTATTGAAGCAACTGCAAAAAAATCATCGTCTTGAATTTGTACTGTAATTGTTAAATATTTGTTAAGATACTTAAATACGTTGCTCAATAAAATGAGAGTCAAATAACTGAAACTTGATTTGAGCTGAAACATCAAATATCATAATTTAACAATTGATTTCGACAATAAGGCCGCCCTTTTAATACTATATATTTGTCGTTTTCTTTTCTCTCTTGTAAAACTGTAATACGGTGTACAAATAAAAGGTTTTCTAGTTTTTTTTATGGAATAGTGGGCAAACGAGCAGACGTATCGCCTGATGGTGAGCAATTACCGCAGCCCATGGATACCCGTAACACCAGAGGCGTCACAAGTGCGTTGCCGACCTTGGGGATGGGGAGGGGGATGACGGGAAGGGTTGGATTATAGGCCTCCGGTATCCTCACTCACTCGGTGAAACACAGCGCAGGTGCTGTTTCACACCAGTTTTCTGTGAAGCCGTGGTATCACCCCGGTCAAGCCGGCCCATGCATGCCGAAGCGTGGCTCTCCCACGTTGTAAAGTACCTATCATCATCAGCCTATCGCAGTCCAGACATAAGCCTGTCATTGCACATCATATTTCAACTCAAATCTTGACTTGCTTATCGGGGCAACTTAACCCTGGTGATTTAAAACTTCACAGCTATTTTCTGTGTTTCATTACCGTCCTTCGATTGAGTTGCTACCCGAATAGGCTTGTTAAATAAAAATTAAACACAGACAATCATTATTTTATCGATAAATATTCATTAAATTCCAACTTTTCTCAACCCTAAGCCCACGTTGAGGGAATCGAGCCAACGTAATATCGGTATATTGAAGGAAAATATATCTTCGTATAAGAGTTTTGTAGACACCGCCGTGGAGATATCCAACTGCAGTATTCACTAAGAGGTTTCCTTTCACAAACTGTATTTATGAAATACATAATACTTAATACGTAAAAGTAGTAATTCTGTTCTTAGTATTTTTATATGATTCTTTTCTTTCATGTTCACATTACTACTTATCTATATCCTCTTTCAAGTTTGGGGGCCAAAATATTGAGAAGTGGAGGAACATTCTGAAGACGAAAACTTATGGCTTTTGAGTTCCCGGTACCCATGAACGACACGAACCACTTATCATTAGAATATCCTTCTACACAACAGAGTAAAAGAACTAAGTCAGAACTTAACTTAAAGTATGATTGGAACAATAAGTTTTTGAAATCTAGAAAAATAGAGTTGAAACCTCAAGGGTCGATAACGTAAGTAAAATAGTAAGGGTTGTTGTTAGTTATTTATCGTCAAGTGAGCGAGAGGCTGTTCGGATTGCCCTTTACAATTAACCTTGCGAAGAGTTAAAGACTCTTCGCACACTAATCGATGTGAGAACCATCCTTTTTATATTTCACCAGGGTCCCCGTTAATAGACACACTTATGAGATTCATGTAGGTTCAATCCTAATAAATCCTCTTTATTACTGGTATTTCGAAGGACCTAAAGAAGGACCCAAAATAACCTATAATCGCATTTTCACCTAAAGTTATCGCACCAATGCTTGCGTTTCAGTGACTATTTGATTTTTATATTCCCGTCGAAATAGAGACTAAAATATGTTCATGCTTTTTAATTTTGAACACAAAAGAATGAGCTCTCTTCCCACATTCTAATGAGCTCCCACAGATAGCTAAGAAAACATTGTTCTCAGATATTAAAAAAAATTCTTGTTCTTATTGTAACCCTTACTAATATCTAGGGAGCGGGCAGATAGCTCACACGCCCTCTTATAGGCACAAACATGTACGTTTTGAGCTTTTTTGACCAAGTACTCATACTGTTGCAAAATTTGTATTATGTTTTCAGCCATAAGCATTTGTGTTGAATGTACACATTCAAAATCGATCAAAGAGGGAGAGTCCTCTGTCAGTGGTAGACTGCGATAGGCTGATGTTGATTCGACATGAATCATTATGAAAAAAATAAATATGAACTAAATGAAAATTTCTCGAGATAAGATTTTTAGGTCAAATCAAAGTTCAACTTCTGAATTTTCTAAAGCAAAAAAAAAATCATCACGATCTCCTTAGTTCCCTGTCAGATACACCTGTAACTGCAGTCGACATATTACGTTGATGTCATAAAGGGGAGAATAAACATCCCTCATACGATTTTCTATTTACATACGAGGGTGATATCCGTTGAGTCGATATCACAATTGAATTGGATTTAGGATAAACCGAAGCGTCCAGCGAAGCATGAACTGGTTCATGGACCAATAGAACGTAAGAAAACAATTATATCTGAAAAAATATTTAGCTTTTGTATATGTTAATTTAATTGTAAATCAATAGTATATAAATATATCCCAACATTTTTATCTTTTATGCGAAGTCCTACTTGAGGACTGTATTAATAAATCAGACAAAAAACTAGTCTTAAGACCAGTCTCAGCTGGTAAATTCTATACCATTACAATATTTTTCAAACAGTAGGTACCTCTGAAGTCACGGTCTGACTGATGTCCTCTTTAGCAATGTGATTTATAATACGGACACCACTCAGGTTAATACACCAACTTAATTATTTCATTTGTGTTCTTTTATGAAAATGCACAAGGCTTCAAGCTTATTGAAATTAAGTGAAATTTAGTCATGTGAATCTTAATTACTTACTCTGTGCTTCAATACCTCTCATTCTCTGTTAGTCTATCTTTGAGTAATGCGGAGAACAGATCTCTAGAAAAAGCTGAACTGTAAACAGAAGAGATTAAACGCTATATGCAGTATTCATAACTTATATGTAATCTTATGTATATTATGTACAACCATATATATGAAATAACATCACTGTTCGCATTTAAAAATAAAAAAATAATTCGGATATTTAACACACAACGCCATCTAGTCCCAAGCTAAGCAGAGCTTGTGTTATGGGTACTAGACAACTAATATAAATACATATTATACTTTTTTTGTAAATATATACAAAGAAAACTCCGAAACAAATATTTGCAAATCATACAAACATTTGGTCCGACCCGGGAATGGAACCCGTGACCTCAAGCACAGCAGTCGCATAAACTACCACTGCGCAACTGAGGCAGTATAAAATTTAATTTGCACATAAGTACAACAGATTCGCATTAATTTAGACTTTGACGTCAAAAATGTGGATGCGAGTTCATTCACAGCTGAGTCTTTGTTTCTAAATTATATTTTCCTCTTTTAATATTTAACTTCTAATTGTTTTGCATTTTATTTCGCTTAAAATCTATAAAAATGCGAATAAAACCAAATCAAAAACATTCCCATCGTCTATTCTGAATACTCGCATTCGTACATTCGCATTTATTTAATATTTCACTTTTGAGTTAGTACATGTATACTTTCATACAGTCAGCTTATTCATTTGAAAGCCAGTTTGTTCCCTTGCGGTGGATCTTAGCTATGTTTGGTTAATATCGGTCCAGCAGTTTAAGAGTATCAGCTCTTTTCCAAAATGATGTATAGCATCTTTGACGTATGATTACTCGATTAAGTGCTTGCTTAGGGGGGTTTTTAAATTTGAAATTTTAGCTTGTTTCATTAATATTATGTATATTGTGTATGATTTTAATTTTTCATTTTTCATCATTTTCATCATAATATATGAAATTTAATATATTATGGTCGGTGCAGAAGTTAAGACCGGAAAAAGTAACAAAGAATCTCAAGTTCGCAATTATAAAAACTATATGATGATATGCCCCTCATAAAAACTAGATGACTACGATTATAATAAACCGACGAGGGTTTTTTTTAATACTTTAATAAAACCAATTAAGTTGTATATAAATTAATGAATTTTATTTTTTAAGTAAAATTATTAAAAGAGACCCGCATGCGTCAATATCTGTCATCATTATTAAATTCAATTGTTTTTAAATAAAACATATAAGTTATTGATATGTTCGTAATCACCGTTTTTTTTTATATTGATACTACAATGTATTTTGAAAACATATTTTTTTTTCGAGATTGATTTTTGGCGCCAAAAATCCTTAATTTTGTTTTTTTTTATTTAGATGTAAATATGTCACTCTCACGGCTAAGACGAATCTATTGATAGCACTCATATAAAAATACGACAGGCTGTTTAGATTCTAGGGCGTGCCAAAGAAATATACGTACATACATACACTTGAAAAACATAACCCTCGTATTTCACAGTCGGATAAAAACAAAGAAAAACTTAAAGAAGGTAGGAGAGTCTTACAAACCAAGCTTTAACTCCGTCGAGATGATGAAATAACTTGAAAATAAAAACAAACTGAATTGAAAAAATCATTGGATAATCGGATTAATACACATATTTCCGTACGAGACCTCAAACACTGCAGTCCTTACGTTACAACTGCGCCACCGAGGCGAGGCATAGAAACAGCATCGAGGACACACAAATTCTCATCTGGAATATACTTTGTAATTTCTACAATATCACTACTGACAATTGTCACGGGGATCAAGATATATTTTAAGTCAGTACTACAGTTAGTACTAAATTGTTCTTATAATAAAATATTAGTTTATATTGCAAATTCAATGAGTGCCATATTAAGATAATAAAAATGAGTGCCATATTAAGATAATAAAACTTCAAGAGTAAAAAATATGCAAAAGTATAAAACTAATTCTGCCAGGTTACCTTGTAAGCGTCAAATGTTATCAGTTTAATTGTTTTATGAATACGAACAAAAACGCGTAAAAACAAAGAAATAAAATAAAAATTCGCCTTAATTAACATTCTTAGCGTGATCATCATTAAAACAAAAGAATTTAAACCACTCTATATCTATCTACAAGGCCTTAACCATATAATTTCTTTAGCGGCGTTGGGCACTTTTTTGTGATGGGTAAAAAATGTTAAACTTGCGTCAGGACATGTGACCTGATCGAAAATTCTTAAGAATTCTTTTTGTGGAACTAAAAAACCAATTGTTAAAAATAAATCTCGGGCTTATAAAAATGTAAGGGTCGTTAGATTTCAATTTTCATATACCTAGTGTCACTGACTCGTTGGTCTATTGTCTAGACAGGGCGACTGCCGATCAAGAGGTTTTGGGTTTGATAACGCAGTCGAAGGTCCTAAGTCGAACTGCTGTTGGATTTTTCTTACAAGAAATTCTCAACTTCTTACAATAATCCGGGTATGGAAGATGGCGGTGTTTCGCGCCCGTGGCTCGGAGAGCACATTAAGACGTCGGTCCCGGTTGTCATGAACATCTATGGCAATCGTTATTGGAATGTCGGTGCTCTCAAATATACTGACAACTAGTTCAATCTTCGAATTCAGTTTACCCCAGATCTGATGCCAGTCGCTCCGTGGAAAAACTGTTATTCAGGGAAAACCGGTTGAACTAGTAGCCACCCCAATTAATCTTGTAAATATTATTATTTACAAGATTAATTGGTACAAGGTTAGGAAGATGATATACCCAGTCTCACTAGGCTGTAGAGCGTGCTTCAAAAATATACATATATACAGATAATAAACATATATATTAAATAATTTCTGATACAGACGATAGAAAAAAAGTAAGGTATTAAGTAATTCCGATAATTCCGAATATCATACATTATCGCGGTAGTATCCAATACATCAATAATAAAATGGACGTCATTATATAGAATACATTACAGGTTTATTATGCAGTATTAAGTCACGATAATTATTATATAATTAGCCCATACTATCGTGAGCAATGTCCGTGATTGACAGGTCCCCAGCGCACAATCGAGTGACGAGATCGCGTCAAAGAAACGATCTTATCATTCGATTGTCTGAACGTTTACATTGAGAGTGGCGCGTGCGCAGACACCGCTCGCCAGTGCGAACTCGACACTCGTTTACTCAACATTGTACAAATGTATGTAGTTTTCTTTTAAATGTGACATTGGATTTAAGCGGTAAGTTTTAAATTAAATTAGTTCTAATATTTTATTTTAGTATACAAATAATTTCATTAAATTACAACTATTACAAAACAGTTATAAATTTATACCGTACCTACATATATTATCATAAATTTCTTAACAACATAATATAGATAATTGTATATTTATGACACAACATAAATGAATATAAATTTGAAGTCCTCTGAAAGTAAAATTTAGACTGACTGAATTTGGTTTTGGTTTACGTTAAACTATAACCAACATATTTTCGTGTATGAAGTGCCTCGGGATGCTTAAGACAGATAGTTTTCTACACCCCATGTCATAAAAAGTTCATTAATATGAATACGAATATTTACGTGCATTTCAATATCGATCTATACTAAGTAAATAGAATTTCTAACTTAAAAGTAGCATATTTCAAAGAAAAGCAAGCATTCATACAAATGCTCGTACTAATTGACTTTGAAATCCTTGACAAGACAAACGCTCAATGTTATTTGTCACATAAAAGTATTAAGGACATTTGTAATTTACTTGTAAAGATCATGTTATTAAAGTTAGCAAAATAAATCGAATCAAGTTTTTGCAAAAATTGTACACCAACACATTCTTTCTTGGAGAGGCCTTTGTCCAACAGTGGACTGTAGATGTGATAGGCGCATTTTCAGGTATGATACCCAATGCCATTTATCTTCAAACCAAACATACCTTGTACTATAAAAGATAGTGAGACTGACAGAATACTAAAAAAACTATGTCTGTTCTGTACAATTTTTTATACTTAAGTGGTGTGCAATAAAGTTATATAAGTAAAAATCTAAATAAAAAACCTAATTGATAGCTATCAGAGTTTTTGTATTCTCATCAAGATAAATTTGTTTAACTTAAGATTTGTTTTCTAGTCACCTTACTGGCGGCCTTGTTCCGTCTTTCATTTAACTCGCTGACCCTGTACTAAAACTTCGCATTATATATGTTCGCCAATGTAACGATGTATGTTCCACCCCAGGTCAAGACAATTATCATGTGGTTCAGTACAAAATTTTATTTAAAACGGCATCAGAAAATTTTTCAAACATTACATATAGTGGGAGAGGGTTAAGGCCATACGACCCCACGCTGTGACCCGAGGAGACCAGAGTCCATCAGCAGCAGGGAGACATTACTGATTGTTGTCGATGATGACATATAGTCGTTTGAAGTACAGCTTAATCTCTATGACAGTTGCTACTAGCGTCATTTTAAAAGTTACGAGGGACAACTTAGTTCTGGATTCTTATATTTATAGTGTTTTCTCTTCATTTGTGATATAACTGGTAGGCATATTTAGGTGTAACACAAAAAAAATCGCTTGTTCATAGGTACTTAGGTACAGTTTCGTAGCCATTTGTCACAGAGACCAAGCTACAGTTTAAGGACTGTTGGCCTAGTGGTTTCAGTTGTCGACACACCACTTCCTACTGCGCCAAGTGTTGTGGGTACAAATCCTACATGGGACAACACTTTATGTGATCCATAAATTGTTGTTCTAAGTCTGGGTGTACTTTGTGTCCGTTTCATGTATGTTTGTAAAGATCCCCGCGACACAGGAATGTATATTCAGAATGCGAGAATTGTCTTTAAAAAAAAAGGAAAAAAAAATAAGACTAAGAATTCGATTTCCTAAATTAACAATGTTTTCACTTCTTTATTGTTATTTTTTGACATTCAGTGTTATTGTATGAGTTCAGCGTGTGTATGTGTGTATTAGTGTGTCTGTCTGTAGAATCATAACTTCAAAACAGCAGTTTGTCGGAAAACATGCTTCAATAGAACAGGCCAGCTCGACCAGATACCACGACCTAATAGAAAACCGTGGTCAAGCTACTCTTTCGGAGCTTGTCACCGTATTAGTAAGAAAAACTATGCTTCAACCTTTCCTTCTGAAATGGCTACAACGGACTCGCAATTCTTTAGTTAGCCAAAATTAGATGCAAGTATTTCGCCTCGATTCTCTTCGAAATTTTTTAAAAATTGGAACAATGTATGGAAAATCTCCAGTTGTAACTACAGATAAGTTACTGAAAACTGCCGTTAATACGGCACAGTACGTATTATTAATTCAAACAGGTGTGTGGTTCAAGTACATTCGATGGCCCAGCGGTAGCGTATGCGACTGCTGTTCCTGAGGTCCCGGGTTCGATTCCCGGGTCGGATCAAATGTTTGTATGATCTGCAAATGTTTGTTTCGGAGTTTGGGTGTTTTCTATGTATGATATGTATGTATTTACAAAAAAAAAAAAAAAGTATATAAGTATTATATCAGTTGTCTAGTACCCATAATACAAGCTCTGCTTAGTTTGGGACTAGATGGCGTTGTGTGTTAGATGTCGGAAATATTTATTTATTTATTTATTTATTTATCAAGTACATTCAAATTTAAATTTTAAATCTATTGTTTTGTGTAATTAGTAACGGTTATCACTTAACTGTCAAATAATATCATAAATATGCGTCAATAATGATGATATTACTTGTTGTTACTTATTTCTTGTTGTTCTTGTTTCCCAGAGGAATAGGCAGAGACAATTGATCTCTACTTATTGCGGTATTGTAATTTTTGCTTCTTCCACATTATCACACGGCCAAAAAAAATCATAAATTAGGTCTGTAAAAATTTTATTTCAATAAGAACATTGCCTCTTTAGTCATCATTGAACCGGGTTAGACTACTGTTGGGTTTTTCTTACAAAAAATTCTTAACAGCAGCCCGAAGTATGGAATATGGCGGTATTTCTGGCCCGTGCCTCGGAGAGCACGTTAAGCCCTCGTCACCGGTTGTCATGAATACCTACGACAATCGTTATTGGAAGGTTGGGGCCATCAAATATATAACCATTTTTTTTACGTGAGAAACCCCCTCGGGCCTTCACCCCGCTGGGGTTTGCAGCGAGACGGTATGACGGAATCGAACCGACTAAAACCACACGGTGCGCCACTCTGTGCCTGAGCCGGGAGGGATCCGGGAAACGCTTTCTTACGACATTCAAATCCCTCCCAGCGCCTGCCCGCACTGAAGCAGGAACCGTCTGATGTTAGACTCTCAATTTAGGCGACGTACGGCACACGCGTACACCACCTCCTCGCTGGTGACTTCTGAAGTGTATGGAGGGGAAAACCGTTTTGTAAGTTTGAATTTCCTTCCTTAAATTTAATATTTACTTTTACTTATTATTTTCTGGGTTTCAATAAAAAAAGATTTTTTAAGTATATTGTAAAGACAATAAAGAATCTAGAAAAAATATTATCATTTGTTCTATAAATTCCTTTCGTAAGTCTTCTATCATCAATCCTCTTTACGAGGCCAAACCAAACGTTTATCACTACAAATAAATAATGTTTGCTTAGTTGTCATTGAGACAATACAAAAACATACTACAGCGCCATCTATAAGACACAACCGAAACAATGAAGATACACCGAAACAAATTATCCTATGTCACGGTATAGAAATTCTCGTTGCAATAACCGACACGACACTCTCGCCTCCACGCCGTTTTCGTTTTAGTTTTCGTCAACAATTGTATCTCACTTCCTCATAGTTTTCAACTGGCTATTTTAACTCAAACAAACTTATAAGGATAACTTAGCCAAGGCTTTATTTTATATCACTTTAAGACGCAAAATTCACATTCCGTAAAAATGACTCTTCCGAGAAATGTACACACTTTTTCCTGGGAATTACGAACCACAATAAAAATACCCATTGCGGTAATGTATGCCATATTTATTAAGTTTATTAAAGAACTGAAAACATAGAAAGAACAGAATAGCAAAGATTTTATTGTCTTTTTTTATTTAGTTTTTTTTTTATTTTTGATGTGCCCACTCTCATGACATAAATTCCTTTGTTCTGAGCTCACGACTAAGACTAATCAATTGACACTACTTACATAAAATACGTCAAGCCGCTCAGGCTTTAGGGGGTGTCAAATAAATATATATATACATAAACTCGAAAAACATAACATTTACCCTCCTTCTTTCGCAGTCGGGTAAAAAGCAACGAAACCGATCGAGCCGTTAGCGATAGGGTCAGACGGAGATAATTGACAATTCAAGTTTCGGTTCAATAGTGATTAATCCTAACACTGTAATTTAGCGGTCTAAAAAGTGTGATTATGGGTTTTTACTGTCGTGTTTATTTCATCATAGGTTTTAGACGCTGTAGACTTACTTCGTAACTTACCAAATTATATCTATACATACGTGTAGCGAAAACTTAGTACCAATTTTTACAAAAATTTTCCGAATGGTGGAGTATGAAAGGCACAGATAAAGTTTATATGGACAAGGCAGTGGTGGATTTACCACTAGGCTGAGTAGACTGGAGCCTAGGGCGGCGAATTTTCGGAAACGAAGAGCAGCCGTACCTACCTGCTAGCATAGTAGAGTGGGAGGAACGGATGTCGAGGTGGGGTGACATATCAAGTACCTCGGCCTCTCTATGACGAGCCGCTGCAGCTTCAAGGAGCATTGCGAGCGGATACTCCCCTGAGTTCGAGGGGTGGCGGATTCCGTACGAAGACTATTGTCTAATTTAGGGGGTCGGCTGAAAGAAGTTCGCCGCCCATAAAATGAGGTGATACGATATGGCCCTATATGGAACGCCGATATGGGCCAAGCACCTATCGGCCTTCTTCCGATGCCGAGCCAAACTCAATCAAGTGCAGCGGGTAGCGGCCATTAGGATCGTACGGGGATACCGTACCATCTCCTTGGAGGCAGCGACAGTCCTGGCTCCTTCCCGCCTTTCGATATCCTGGTGGATATGGACGCGAAAGTCTATGACCAGATTCGTGCTATCTGCCAGAGTGAAAGCGTGGAAGAGCAGGAGGAGATCGAAATGCGGCGGAACGCTCACCGACAGGCACTGGCACAGTGGCGCGCACGGCTGGAACAGCCGCAAAATGCAAAACACTACTAAGACGAATCTATTGACACCATTCACATAAAAATACGACAAGCTGTTAAGGCTTCAGGGCATGTCAAAGAAACATAGATAGATAAATAGAAAACTCTTTTTTATTTGTACACCGTTTTCACAATATTAAGTGAGTACATAAAATGATCAACATATAATATTATGTACAAAAGGGCAGCCTTATTGCCAAAAGCAATCTCTTCCAGGCAACTTTAGGATGGATCTAAAAGTATCGGAGAGAGTGTAGCAGTTGACGGTGCAAATAATTTTGAAGAAAAATTAATTTTTTTACGAATATAATCGGGCACATATACATATATCTTCATATATTCATCTATACACAGATACATACATGCGCATGCGCGAGTCGGTCCAAATGTTTGTATGATCTGATATTCAAACACAATTGTGTTACTGGTTTTTCTGCGAATTTAAGAAAGGTCGTCGCGGTCATGTGATATTTACTTAATGACTAACCGTCATTACGGAAGAACACGTGATAAGAATTATATCGAGTTCGTCAAAGCGATTTGTAAATTTTTTAAACCTAGTGCCATTATAATTGATTCTGAAGGGTATTATAGCGAACTTATAGGGCAGATAGAATAACAAATACAGTGAGCACGAGGAGAGTGACATTAATTATGCAGGAACTCCTGCTCTTCACTACTCCAATACTTCATGGTAATGTGTGGCTAATGATACTGACTTACAGCTACATTGTATATCCTAAAACCTATCGCTGCAATGCATATAATCACGTCTTAATCTTAACCAGATACAGCGTCCAAATCTACATGATCGATATAGACTCATGTCTGAAATATGCTGAGATAGCTGGTCAGGCTTATCTATGTATAAATTCTATCAATTAATTCAAACAATATATGACGTAGGAATAGGTATGATAATGTACTATTTGTATATACTAAAGGTACAAAATTATTGTTTAGTAACTGAGCCCCGCGATGTTACCCGCGATTATTTTTGTAACCGTGGGCAGCACCACGGGGTGAAACTAGTCTAAAAAGTAGCCTAAGTAGCTCTTTATAACGTCAGCTACCTATCAGTGAAAGTCCTGTCGAAATCGGTTCAGTCGTTCCAGAGATTACCCGGAACAAAGAGACAAAAAGATAGCCAAAATCTGTAAGAAAAAATATTTTGGTATATATACCGTATATACATACTTAAGCATTTAGTAAAATGCGGTTCTTTTAATATTACGAACAGACACCCCAATTTTATTTATTTGTGTAGATTTTTTGTTTGGATGGAATATGGCGGTGTACAGCCCGCCCCCCACCCCTGCCTCGGAGAGCACGTTAAGCCGTCGGTCCAAGTTGTCATGAACATCTGTGGCAATCGTTATTGAGAAGTCAGGCCCTCAAATATACTGACAACTAGTTCAACTTTCGAATTCAGTTCACCCTCAGGGTTGCGGAGGACGGATGCCAGTCGCTCTGTGTAAAAATTGATATTCAGGTAAAACCGGTTGAACTAGAATCCGACCCCAAATCTTGGGAATAATAAAGGCTAGGAAGATGATGAAGATGATGTATGTATTTTATTTGTTTTGCTTTTGTTATTGTTTTCTAATTCCACACATATAGCCCTATTTTTATATCAATTGTTTTACTCTATCTGTTGTTGTTCTAGCATCTCATTAAAGCGTCAGGTTTCTTGACCTCATAATATAAAGGTGACCTGAAGGGTTTAGTCGTTTATCTGTAAAAGATAACAAAGTCGCCAATTAACGAACTCATGTTTGAAAAAGTCACAATTCTGTATTTATTTGTTTTTTGGACTTACATTTAAATTTAATTGAACTATATCCATATATGCTTATTCTCACGCCTTTATACCTAAAAGGAACGAGCAGGGGCGTATTAAAATCACATTTTCGACTTTTATTGTTGTACTAGCTGATCCCCGCAGTGATATCCGCAGTGCACCAACAATCGCGGGTACAACGCGTTTTTTTTTCATGCGGATATCCCCTCGAATACCACTTCCTAGTGGCATGTCGGACTCGAACCCACTAAAACCGCACGCCGTCTCGGGTACTAGGAGCCGGGGAACCAGGTACACCCTAGAAAGGAAAACCAGTGAAATTCCCCTCAAAATCGAGCCGGTCCATTTATTAGGTCCGTTACAAACAGATAGACACAAAAATTAAAAAAAAAATTTGTAAAATATACCGTATACACATATGCATCGAGTGAAGACCGGTTATTTTAATTTAGCAAACAGACACTCAAATTTTATTTATTTGAATAGAAGACTAGCGACCAGGGCCGGCTTATTACTTATTTCCTCTGCTGTATTTTAATTAGCATGTACTACACATGTAAACCTTCCTCTTGAACCTTTGTATGTATTTCTGAAAACTACATTAAATTCCGTTGGGTAGTTCAAAAGATCTAAGCGAACAGACAACGGAAGCGATTTCATTTTAAACTATGTCGAGACTTAGACTCAAGGCCTAAAATTTCTTTGAATCTAGGACGTAATTTAATATAATCTTAAAAATAATCTCGCATTTGTAAATCTTGAGTTGGTCCTTGGACGCCGGGAGTCACTTACCACCAGGTAACTCAATCCGCTATGTCTACTAATTCGCATGCTTTCTATTAATTAATTTCGTTTCTTTAGTCCCCAATCTTACTTTTTAGCTTGATTGTGGAGATCTGGCTGCAGTCACTCTATCTAAAACATTGAAGATCTACTGTAAAGCCAATCCCTTACCTAATTTGGGAAAAAAAGACGCAAAGGAAAAGAAAAGACACTAATTTTTAAACACCCCCTACACAAGCTACTTAATCAAGTAATCATACACCAAAAATGCCTCACATCATTTTGGGAAAAAGCTGATACTCTTACACTGCTCTACCATTATTTATCAAACGTAGCTAAGAACCACCGCAAGGAAACTGGCTTTCACATGAGAAAAACGCATCGAAATCGGTCTATCCGTTTGAGAGCTACGATGCCACAGACTGACCTACACACACAGGCATCGATGCCAGGCTTATAACAGCCTCTTTTTGCGTCGGGGGTTAAAAAAAGACTCGAAGAAAAAAAAACATTTTTTCTATTCTTATTTATACAAGACGCATTCAGGAACGAATTCTATCAGGTGACTTGTTTGCTTGTGTGTCACATTATACTACAAAATATTTTTTGTAGTATAATGTGACACACAAGCAGAAGAAGAATGTTATTACATTATATAGTAGTCACTTAATGGATATGTCACATAGAGAGAGTCGTGTAGATGATCAGAAGATAACAGTCTTTTTCACATAAACTTTTTTTGATGTCACTGATTACATTTATAAATTAACTAGGATTTATTTCAAATAGTTTTTAATCATTCTCTAATATTAGTGTTATCTTAACAGAGGTGCTTTGCATAATGCGGGCGACCGCGTCGAAATTTAGATGCGCGATCTCATCTTTGACCGCATTTAATATTATAAAGTAGGTTTTCCTAGTTGCCGGTTGCCATGCAAACGTGGCAATCGTTACTGGTAATCGAAGCCCTAAATATCCGACAACAGGCTTTCTACAGAACCAAGATATTGCTTAGTACTTGAGTTGTAAAGGTCTTATAGCAGTCCACATAGGAGTTCCAAGTTCACTCGAGTTTTAGTACGAACCGACTACTGGTATAACACTCTGGTGATGATGTTTTTTACTCGATTAAGCAAAAAAGGAAGAGTAAAAGTTTTAGCAATCTCTATAAGTATAAATGTTCAAATTTAGCGCCTAAACTACATTAAAATTTACATGCTGATAAGTCAATACATTCGTAATAATTACCCGGGTGACAAAGGCTATGTAATTTTTTTATATTTTTTTACGTAATCGGTATTTTTATACTTTTTTAGTTTAAGTTCATTGTTCTATCTCTGGGGCAGTATGTAGCCATTTTGAGCCTTAAAGAACCATATAACACGCACATGAAAGAATGATACCACGGTATCATAAAAAAAACAGAGTAAGGCATCTATTTACTGCTCAGTAACATCGCATCCGCATTTGTTCAGACTCGAAGGTCAACTTCGTGCAACATTGTGTTACACGGTTCCGTGGCACATGATATCTGTAGAATAAATACATAATTTTAGTAGTAGCGTGGAACTTCTACAAGCCAGGTGGAGTGATGATCTGCGTAAGACGGCTGGCAGGAGCTGGATGCAAGAAGCCGAGAATCGAACTAAGTGACGTGAAATTAGAGAGGCCTATGTCCAGCAGTGGACTGCCTGACTGGATGATGATGATGATAATGATGAAATACATAATTTTTATGCCATTTCTAAATTCTGTCTAAGAAGCTGAATAATGGCACAAACATTTTTGATTCCGATTAAATAGGTCCGTGTGGTGGCAAATTAAGGTCGTAAAAACCGACCAAGGAAGCAAGCTACAGATGACAATAACACTGCCTAGATAAGGAAGACTTCTGGCAAACCAGTATATCAGGCCTGCGATGTATAATGGTCCAACATCTTAGATAAATAGATAGATAGAAAACTCTTTATTTGCACACTATAATATTACAGTTTGAGGAGAGTACATAAAATGTGAAAGGGAGTGTACAAAGGCAACCTTACGATGGATCGAAATGTACAGGAGAGACAAAAAATGAATGAAAATTTAAAAATGATGTTTTGAATGCATGTCTTGTAGTGTTTGGTAGTGATTTCATAACACGGGGAAGTTAAAATCGTAACTATTTTCTAATGAATGTTTCATTCGAGATGTGTATAATCAGTACGTTGTAAGTAGCGACCCGACCCGATGTTGCATTAGAACTTCATCAACATCAACAACCCATAATGTCCCACTGCTGGGCTCGGGTCTCCTCTCAGGAGAGGGTTAAGGCCATACGTCCCCACGCTGGCCAAGTGCGGGTTGGGGACTGGCAAGACAACGTTGTGGCTACGTAATCTTACCGTTGGATGTTTTTAAGCCGCCCGTAGGCCTCCAACTAAGCTTCACGACTGTTTTACTATGATAACAACCGGGACCAACTGCTTAACGTGACCTCCGAATCACGGAGACGCTCATGGTAACATGCCACTAGCGGTCACCCGTCCAGGTACTGACCGCGCCGTCGTTGCTTGCCCTCGCTGATTGTTTCTAATCACCGAATGCAACTGGGCTATGAGCGTTAGAACTTAATCTCTTGGAATTCCTATTTATTATACAGATAAATTTTTCCCTTGAATCACTATCTCTGTTCATGAAAACCACAATAAAACCTGTTGCGTAAATATGAATACCCGCGACTCTATCCACGTGTATGTCGGTTATCGCGCTGAAGTGCAGCCTTTGACCTTCCTCAAGAATCAAAGTGTTTCCCTGCATAACCTCATAGAAATCATTGCACCGGTTTAGCCGTAAAAGTCTGACAGATAGACCGAGTTACGTTTGAATTTATAATATTAGTATAAATGTATGCAATGTCCGTGAAGATGGATTAGGAACACAGATTGTCGCCTCCCAGTTGGACAAATTACGCAGGACAATATCACTGCATAGAGAAGGAAAACCTGGAAAAAACTTTACCTGGTCATGTCCGCGTGCTATAGTAGGCCTTAACTTCGTTCCTAAAGAGAGGCCCATGTCTAGTAGTGGACTGTTAAAGGCCATTAATTATGGTGATGATGAGGTAATAATTGTATCGACTAAAAGATAGCAAAGGAATTTTCAAATGCAGTATATGCCCCAAGCGCGGTAAAGGTTTTCAACCTCATAATTATTCGGTCTTATCGAAAAACTTGTACCTTTAATCTGTATAAATAAATTAACGAAATGTATGTACGCGCATAACTTCCGATCGGCTGCACCAAAGTGGATAATTCTTTTTTTATGTGTTTATTATAGTCACCTTGTATATAGTTAGTTCACCGTGGGAGAGCCACGCTTCGGCATGCATGGCCCGGCTCGACCGGAGAGATACCACGGCCTCACAGAAAACCGAGTGAAATAGCGCCTGCGCTGTGTTTCACCGAGTGAGTGAGGATACCGGAGGCCCATAATCCAACCCTTTCCCTCGTCACCCTCCCCGTCCCCCAAGGCCGGCAACGCACTTGTGACGCCTCTGGTGTTACGGGTGTCCATGTGCGGTGGTAATCGCTTACCATCAGGCGATACGTCTGCTCGTTTGCCCCTATTCCATACAACAAAATTATAGTCAGGACAAGGTTTGTATAGAATAACATTAAAAGGAACCGGATGATTGAAAATATTTTGAGTCCGGGAGTTATGTAGAGCAAGTATACCACACGTAGAAAGCTGAGGCGGGTACAGATACCAAAATAGATTTTTTACTAGTTTTTGCTTAATATTGATAACGGCCACAGGTAGGCGCTTGAAATGTATAGATAATGGTGCTGATCTCTTACTGCGCGAGTCCGACTCGCGAATGGCCGATTTTTTCAAATAAACAAATTATGTTGTGATTTTTTACTGAGCATATGAACACAACCGATGTTTCATTGAACGACGTATGTTAATTGCATTGTTCATTTTAAAAGAGTGTACCTTTGAAAATTAAATTGTAAATATGTATTTTGTTTTCACAAGAACATTTAGGCAGATTAAAATAAATATGAGTACGTTTTGTTTTATCGTAAATGCATAATCTATTGTGATTATAACTTCTATAGTTTTTTAAGGATATGTTACAAAGAAAATATCGTAAAAAATATAATAATTTCAGGTTTTCTTTTAACAATGCGTTACGCGATACGTGTATTTATGACATTATGTGTATGTTTATGTATATATGTATGTTATCATGTTTGTTTGTATGTATTCATATTATGTGTGTTTACTGTAGACTCATGTGTTAAGTTTATATATTGATTACTACTTAGATTGTTTCTTACTCAGGTACACCTTAAACTACCCAAAATCAAATTACACAATACCCGTACAAAGGTTGTCTGGAATAGATCGCCGTGAGCGATAAACCGGCTTATTGTTATACCAATTGTAGTTTTTAATCTAGTTATATCCGTATTTTTTTTATACTTAGTTCAGTAGTTTTCAATAAAGCTGTATAAATAAATGTCTGAAGATCCTACTCCGGTTTAGTACCATATCTACTACTTCTACACCTGTATATACACGTATTGTGCATACATTACAACCAAGACGCATAACTCACAGAATTAACCTAGGTGCGTGTCGAATTACGAGCTCAGGCCAATGAAAATCAGACCACCAAACCAATCTGACTACATGATTGGCCTAGTGGTTTCAGTGGTCGCCACGCCGCTTCCTACTGTGCCAAGTGTTGTGGGTTCAAATCCTACATGGGACAACACTTTGTGTGATCCATTAATTGTTGTTCTAAGTCCGGGTGTGCTTTGTGTCCGTTTCATGTATGTTTGTAAAGATCCCCGTGACACAGGAATGTATATTCCTAATGCGGGAGTTGCCATTATGCAAAAAAAAAACCTAATTGCTATTCTACAAATGCTAAAAGTAACAAATGAATGATGTTATATCAACGCTAAACCTATGGCACAAAACAAAAGTTAGCGATTGTAGAAAGAGAATCCACGTGAAACTCTTTGCTAAGGAGGCTGGTTTTCAAAGATGTAACCTTTTTTCTTTTCTTTTTCCTAGCTTTCATTCTTTCCAAGTTTATTGGGGCTGGTTACGAGTTCAACAGTTTTACCTGAACATCAGTTCTTCCAAGGAGGGACTGGCATCCTGATCTCTGCAACCCTAAGGGCGAACTGAATTCGAAGGTTGAACTGTCAGTATATTTGAGGGCACTGACTTCCTAATAACGATAGAATGAGGACCGGGACTGGCTTAACATACTCTCCGAGGCACGGGTGCGAAACATCGCCAAACTTTCATACTCCGGACTGTTATTAAGAATTTCTTGTAAGAAAAATCCAACAACACTTTTGACCCGACCCGGGAATCAAACCCGAGACTTCTTGATAGTTATATATGCTAACCGCTGGACCAACGAGGCAGATGTTATCTTTTTTATAATTGATTTAGTTTCACCTGTCCCGATGTTTTTCTGTAATCAAATCTTGCAAGTTAAATTTGATCCACTTCCCGATTCCGATAAACTTAAATTTGAAATCGCACTTTAGTTCTGATGACAATGCAATGATATATAATTGGTACCATTATTAATCTAAAATGGCCGCCGTAACAAAATGACGGCTTACATATTTCATATATATAAAACCCACCCAATATGGGTATCAAATGAAAGGGCTTAAAGTAATTTTGTAAACAAGGAAAAAAAGCTTACTTTTAAAGAAATCTTTTTGAATAAATCACTCGTGTATTGTCAGTAATTAAATATATAATTAGAAAAAACAAATTGTTCAATGGATTGATTACTTTTATCTGACTATAACAAGTAAATAAGACATACATAATAAACCCATTACCAAAGTAACATTTTTGGTTTTCTTTTAATAAGTCATTGATATGTTAATTGATTTTTAAACTTGAGAATAATTAAATGAGTGTTTAATCACATTGAAGCATTTACAATCTGGTTTTGGTAATCATTTTTCTTATAAACAATTAGCTACAAACCACAGACGCAATGCTAATATTTCGTCAGTGCTATAAACTAAATACTATATTACTAACATTTATACAAGCTCGTCCCATAGTATTTACTTTTCGGTAATTAACACTTTCACGATAAGAATACATAAATTCAGAATTGTGTATTTAGATCATTTAGAATACACAATCCTTTCATTAAATTTTTACAAGAAAGAACTTCCGTATTAGGAATATTCTTGTATGACGTTGGACTTTAAAAAATATATCAAGCGGTCACAAAAAACACCTAAACTCAACCACAATTTGTGCCATTTTGAGTTTGAACCCACAACACTCGGTAGAAAGTGGTGTGACGACCGCTTAAACCACAAAGCCAATCGTGTAATCTAAAATATATATATGTTGTGAACTCTTCAGCCATGCCTGCCAGCATTTAAATATATGTTTTGTCCCGTGCGGGTCTTAAAGAAGACCACGTTAACCACTCCAGTGTGCAATATTACCTTCTCTGCCTTCTCTCTGTAAATGTTTTTTTATCTCTGCGGATAAATAGATTTTACGATGCTCTCCAATCGACTAAAACCGTGTTCCGTCTGGTGTAGGACCTACCTACCAATAGCAGAGTAACCGGGTGTAACGAAGAAAACAAATCCCTGGTACCCCGATGGACCTCGAGCGTTCTACAGGTGATACATAACCCCCTCAGCTCCAATGACCTCAAAAATTTATACAAATAAATAAATTCAAGTCTGTTTGTAATTTGAAATTGACTTGAGTATAATATGTAGGTATTTACAAAAAAAATGTATTATGTGTACCAGTTGTCAAGCATCCATAACACAAGCTCAGCTTAGCTTGGGATTAGATGTCGGCGTGTGTTAGATGTCCAAAATATTTATTATTATTATGTGTGCACATCTCGATGAGTTAACATCCCAGCATATTGCTGCGTATTATCAGTTGCGATGACGCTCAGCTCTGGTTTCCACATTGTATCCTTCGATGACGTTAGGCACCTCGCAAACACACACAGCAAGCATCTCCGCGTGGTGACGCATTAAGCATACATTGTTTCACTACCCCTATTCATACCAACGGTGCCTTAAAAGGATAGGAAACCAACTACAGCTACCAATTAAGTCTGTATAGGCCTATCTACAGCAATGGATTGTTAAAGGCTGGTGGTAACAGTGGATGATGATGAACATATACACTTAAAAAATATAACCCTCTTTATTTTACAGTCGGGTAAATACACAATCTTCCTCGCGATGTTGACACGTGGCTGTTATCACTAATACTTTTACGACAATATAAACAAATGATGTTCAAAACAATCTAAAGTTCAAGCTAATAGGTCTCTTCCTTGATTGCTAATCACGGGTCTGTCACATGTGTTATACACGTCGATAAACACGTCGTTTGATTAAACTGTGTGTCTAATTATTTTGTTTATAAATAGCGTTATGAAAGAACGCTATAAGCAAACGGATGGGTCACGTGATCGTAAGAGATTATTACAGCCTATGACCTCTTTTTTGTATGCGGAAATCCCCCGATACCACCTACTGGTTCTGTTGGACTCCAACTGAATAAATACCGCACGACGCCTCAGGTACTCGCAGCCGGGGAACCATTCTTCTTTTTTTTTTACATATGGAGACCTCGGGCCTTCACCCCACCGGGGTTTGCGGCGGGGCGATGTGTCGGAATCGAACCGACTAAAACCACACGGTGTGCCACTCTGCGCCTGAGACGGGAGGGATCCGGGAACCACTTTCTTACGCCATCCGTACCCCTCCCAGCGCTTACCCGCACTGAAGCGGGCACCATCTCTAGATGTTAAATCCTCTCAATTTAGGCGACGTACGGCACACGCGTAACGTCGCCCCCTCGCGGCTGGCCTGTGAAGCGGATGGGGGGAAAACTCGTCCCGCCCATCCGCCATGCCATACATATCATACATAGAACTAGAAACTCGGAAAGAAATATTTGTAGATCACCCAAACATTTGGTCTGACCCGGGAATCGAATCCGAGAACGCAAGCACAGTATTGGTTTAATAATACGTATTAAAAAACAATCTTTCTTTTTTCAATTTCAGAAATGTTCCGGTATTTTGTCTTAGCGTATTTCCTAACTATATCTACAGCCTCCAGCATCAACCCCGAAGAAAATGCAGTGGATGATCAGGAGTTAGTACTTGCCATTGTTGTAAGTAGGCCTCAAAAATTTGATACCTTCTGATTTTCATTAACATAAGAACAAACGAGTAATATGACCTTCTATATTCGTTTTTGTTTATGGTACAGAGGGCAAACGGGCAGACGTATTAATTGATGGTAAGCGATTACCACCGCCCATGGACTTTCGTAACACTAGAGGCGTCACAAGTGCGTTACCGGCCTTTGTCAGGGTTCCAAGGTTTTTCCTTGCTAGGCTGTACCCGGCTCCCTGGCTTCTGGCACCCGAGAAGGCGTGCAGTATTAATCGGTTCGAGTCCACATGCCACCGGTGGTATCCGAGGGGATTTCAGCTCGAGGGAAAAAAAACAGGGGTTGGTGTATGGGCCTTCATTTATTCATGCAATGACTCAGAAATGAAAGTATTTAGTCTTTATTTGATGATTAAGTAGTATCTATTACGTGGTTTAGGGTCTTATTATTCTTAAAAAATCTGATTTCTCCCCGGTCGTGTTTTATAGCCGTCCCATAGGATTATAAGAGCGCAGGAAAAGAGAGTGCACTTGTGGTTGCGCACACACTTGTCATCATCATCATTAGCCTATCGCCGTCGACTGCTGGACATATGCCTCCCTAATTACAAGCTTCTTGCAATTGCACTTTTCGCATCCAGCTCCTGCCAGCCATCTTGCACAAACCATTACTTCATCTGGCCTGTGGACGTCTAGGACCACGTTTACGCAGACTCCGTTTATTCCAACGGTTATCGGTTGTACGGCAAATATATAACACATGTGTGCACTATAATATATAATGACTGCCTCGGTGGCCTAGTGTTAGCGTATGCGACTGCTGTTACTGAGGGTTCGATTCCCGGGTCGGATCAAATGTTTGTATGATCTGGAAATATTTGTTTCGGAGTTTTGGTGTTCTCTATGTATGATAAGTATGTATTTACAAAAAAAAAAGTATATAAGTATTATATCAGTTGTCTAGTACCCATAATAAAAGTTCTGCTTAGTTTGGGACTAGATGGCGTTGTGTGTTAGATGTCGGAAATATTTATATTTATATAATATCTCCTGGGTAGTTGATTAGTGTTCGTTTAGCCTAGCCTAGTTAAAATCGGCTAGGAGAACATCATCAATGTTCTTAAATAAATATCTTATTTTTGCAATATTTCACAGCTAAATAGGCATGGTGAGAGAGCCCCTGATGACGATGAACGATCTCTATCGGACCGCCAAGAACAGATCCTCAATCTCACGTACTTAGAGGGACCAGAAGGATTGACTAATGTGCGTATTACTTTCATTTTTATTTAGATGAAGCATGGCAAGGCAAACATAAGGCCTACGCTGATTACAGCTTGAACGGGCCGGCTCGACCGAAACGGTACAAACCTACCTCACAAAAGACCAACCTATAATGACAGTATTCTTGCTCGTGCTTTCAGCCTGATGATGCAGAAGCAACTCACTAGGCCACCATAGTGTTGGTCACCATGCTACCTTGTTGCATTGTCCACATTTGCATTGAGTATGGTGACCACTACTCTTGGATACAGGTCATGGTTTCCATCAGGCGCAGAGTAGGGTCACTTTGGCAGGCCATAACATAAAAAAGACCTGTCAAACTAGGGGTTAGTAAACCTAACCGCTGTGACAGAAGTCGTAGGTTCAATTCTTATGACAAATAATTCCGAGATGAGCACGATCATTTGTGCTAGTTTCGGATATAAGTTATCTATAATTTCCATTTCTTTAGTAACTGTTTAAGTATGTTTCTCAGCAGTTTGGTTGATGATGATGTTCTCCTAGCCGATGTCGGCCACGCAGGAGATATTATAGTGGATTTTGTCGGCATACAGTTTATCAGTTCCTAATGCATCTACTTTTGCTATACACTTTATAAGATTCAATATCATTTTAAAGTAATTTAAACTGTCTCACTAAAAGTTTAAAGTTTATCTAGAATTTATTTATGTTACAATATTCTAATATCCGTATCTTTTATCAGAGTATTGATAACAAAGGTCATTTAATAGGGAATATGCACGTGACTGTTAAAGTTATCAAAATATTTTTATTTATATGTTGTTATTGTTGTATATAAATATTTATTTTTAAGAAATTAAACTAGTTGTCAAAAACCATTAATTTTTTTTTTAAGTATCTCGATTTAAAAAAAAAACGATTGATTCTGTGATGAATGATTTAATTTTTGATTGTTGAACAAAAGGTGATCTCGGGAAATTGTATTATTCATCTTCTATCTGTGTTTGTTAATTTTTTTATTAAA
Organism: Hyphantria cunea; assembly: GCA_003709505.1. Lineage (NCBI taxonomy): Eukaryota > Metazoa > Arthropoda > Insecta > Lepidoptera > Erebidae > Hyphantria > Hyphantria cunea. The sequence goes on along the minus strand of PKRV01000430.1, from coordinate 493,437 downwards.
TTTCCCTATATTCGAGGAAAATGCCTTACACTGACACACTGATATTTCTATGTACCCGCAGTTGTTGGGTTTTAGATGTGAATAATTTACATAGTCATTAACCTTTGATGATGCCGTAAGGCGAAACCGGTCAGGTGTAAGCTTAAATAAATAATTAAGTGGTATAAGTACAAGGGAATCTAATTCTAAAATGTATTGCAATAAGTTCCATCAGGGGTCTAGAGTATCCTATCCTTCTAATATTATAAACGCGAAAATTTGTATAGGCGGATGTTTGTTATTCTTTCATGTAAAAACTACTCAACGGATTTGGATGAAACTTTACAGCAATATAGCTGATACATCAAAATAACACATAGGCTACTATTTGTCGCGATAACCGACATATAAGCAGGCGGAGCCACCGGCATAAACTAGTAAATTATATATACATTAAGACCTTAAATCTAAAATTGGTAGTTCAATTTATCAAGTTCATTCATCATCAGCCTATCGCAGTTCACTGCTGGACGTAGACCTCTCCTTCTGCTTACGCATGAAGTGTTTTACCCATAATCACCACACTGGGCAGCGGGTTGGTTACATATCAAGTTATGTATATAGAAATAGATAAAGCAAGTATCATAAAGGGGTTAATAGGGGTCGTTCTTTTATAAATAATCCGCAATCTTAAGCAATGCTGAGGGAAAATATCATTCACACTTGACCTTCCCGATAGTTTATCTATATCGAGAAAGATACGTGGAAGATAATAACAGTAATTTATAATTATATGAATTAGCATACTTAGAATAAGTAGGTTTGGACTGCCTCGGTGACCCATTGGTAGCGAATGCAACTGCTGTGCTTGAAGTCTCCAGTCGGACCAAATGTTTGTATGATCTGCAAATATTTTTTTCGGAGCTTCGATGTTTTCTATGTATAATATTTATTTACAAAAAAAGTAAATATACATATATTTATATCAGTTGTCTGGTACCCATTTTTTTTTACTTTTTTTTTTTTTTTTTTTTTTTTTTTTTT